>APFE031046529.1:2474-28624 GCA_000404065.3 Pinus taeda
TAATAAATGATATTAAAAATATATACAAAGAAAATAAGTAAATAATAAATAAAAATAGTAATAACCATACTAAAGCTCTAAATAAGAATAAATATAAATAAAACAAGAAAACTATCAAGAAGAAGGAAATAAAACAAGAGAGCTAAAAATCAAAAGAAAAGTAAAGAAATAAAACAAGAAAGCTAAAAATCAAAAGAAAGTTGCATGTAGACACATGGAGTGTTTGCATGTGGTTCCCCTTCCAATGTTTGTTCTATTTAATAGATGGTGAGGAAGATGAGAGGCATTCATGCATTCCATCATTCCAATATTCTATATTTCATTCTCTTGGGAGAATGGTGTTCTAAGACTTAGGAGTCATTGGCAGTAGTACGTTGATTGAGGGCTCGGGGGTGGCCAATTGTATCAAATCCTTGCACAATTGAGCCTACGGTTGGGTGGAGAGTCGTCCCCAAAACCTTGTTGCAGTAAGCCTACTTCTACCACTGGTAAGCACAGGTAAACACTATTCATAGTTTGAATTTAGTTAATTAATTACATGTTTATTTGGCTAGGTAAGTGTCACTTTGATTTAAATTTAATGTTGATTATAAGGTTAATTAGATATTTATTTTGGGGGCTGTTACATTACATAATACATGCGCTTGGCTATGGATGTTGTCGAGAACGGTCTACACACATCTGAGTGAACTTGATCAAGGATCACTTGTGCTCGTCTGTCTTTATCATGAAAGGAAACTTTTTGTGTACTTCCCTAATGTACACCCTTTACATGTGTCTCTCTGCTCTAGTGTAACCATGGGAAGTCTTGTAGAAATTTTCTACATGATCTTCAAAGCTTTGCAGTGCAAGTGACCCAATCTTCTTTGCCACAACTCACTGATGTCTCAGCTCTACACCTTATCTACTTTAGATCTCAAAGCATCATAGTCTTCTACATCCAATTTGTAGAGGTTCTTCGCCTCAACCCCGATCCACTTCACCTGTCCTGAGGCTATCTAACAAAGGAAAGCCTTTCCCTTACTAAATATCACGTCGTAGCCACAATTCTCCAACATGGCAACAAAAACCAAGTTCTTCTTCAAACCCGAAACATACATGACATCTTTTAATGTGAGGGGAGAACCAGAATCCCTCTGAAAGGTAACAGTACCGATGCCAGTCGCGCTATACCTCCCATCATCTCCCATCTTGATGTGCATCTGGAGGTCCTTCTCCTCCAAGCCACTAAAGAGCTCTTTGTTTCTTTGTTTTCGGTCATATGGAATGAAGCTCCACTATCTAGGTACCACACACTACCCATTGTTGATGTCACCATGCAAGCGATGAGGGTGAAATCTAGTTCGAATTGTGAAGTAAGAGCTTCGCCTGCTACTCCTCAAGAAGGCTTCTTACTGGCCTTCTTCTGCAGACACTTTGTGGCATAATGTCCCAGCTCGTGACAGTGAAAAAAATTAATTTTTGACATGTCATTCTTTCCGCCCTAACTAGAATCTGATTTGGAATGAGATGACTTCCCCTTCCCTTTTTTCACCTTTCTAGCTAAGGCACAATTCTCCTCCTCATATACTTGGATGAGAATCCTTCTTTAGTGTTTCGTCAAATCTCTTCTTGTGCCAAGTCGAACCATAATTTCTCCCACTCTAGTAGCTTCTCCCTCTATTAACTGAGTCCTGGTAGCTGTGCCAACTCTTAGGAAGTCTTATAAGTGCTAGGTCACTAGATCATCTTCCGCAACAGTAACACCGACACTTCCAAGCCCATCCCGACATTGGGTGAACTTGGTCAAGTACTTTGGTATTATATCATCCTTCTCCATCTTGATCTTTCTAAGCTTGAACTTCAATGCCAACTTCCTGTGGTCACTGCTCTTTTCAAACAGGTCCGTCAAGGCCTTCCACATTGCAAATGGAGTTTCCTTACCATGGAGATTCGAGACAATATGATCTCGAACTCCTTCTAGGATAATCCTTCTTACCTTTGTCACACACTTTCTCCATTATGCCAGATATTTAACATCAGATGTTGGAGGCTTTAGGATATCATTATCTATGAATTCCTTTAGCCAGTTGTCTTCCAACACTGCCCCCATCATGTCCTTCCAAGCTATGTAATTCGAGCTACCCTCAAGGGCATACTCAAGTACCAATCCGTAGAACGACATCCTGCTCGATCTAAAGTGTGATACTACCAATTCGATTTCTCCTACAAAACAAACTCGTATTCTCCTCTTCTACAATGATTTCAGCTTTGATACCATGTAGGATTTTCTGGTAGATTCAAATTGTAGATTGTAATATGCTAAAACAATTGACTTGAATCTAATCTACTCATCAGTGGAAACAAAAATTGATCGATGAAATCACGAAGCAGAAAAAAGAAGAATTTAAATCACACATAACACAAAAATTTTCTAGGGAAAGCCACAACTAAAAAACCTTGCTATATGTATATTGTATTAATCAGAAGATCTGAGAAGAAAATACAATGCTTGTTCAACCCGAACAATCTCTGCACAAGTACAATCTATCTCACATCTTCACAACCCAGCTCAAGCAAATAATTAGCCAAATCTGCTGCCTTCCAAGTTGCTACTTCCTTACACAATTTCCTAGGGAATTATCCCATATTTAGTTGGGAAATTCCTCATCCATAACTGCACAATCCATCCATAGGAATTCCTACGATTGCATGCACTATCAGTTTAATTTAGATGATTCTACAACTGATAGTAAATTGTCCCTGAACTCTAATTTCACTTGGTCTTTCTCAGAACTGACATGCATGAGTTATTTATGAGTGAATTATAAGTTATCTGATTGATCACTGCATGTGAATTAAATCCAATTTAATTCACTTGACCTCTTACTAGTTCCTCCATCAGTTGGAACTAGTTTCACTGATTTTAACTCAGTTAAACTGAATTAAATAATTACAACTCAATCATAACTCAACCCGAGCCACTAAAATTTAGGGATCACTCTACATGACTCTATATAGAACCCCAACTCAAATTTACTGAGCCAACTAAGTCAACTTAACTTAGTTCACTGTTACAAGTTGTTATCAGAATTGGAATTACAATTTAATTCCTAATTTAATTCAAGGACAAATTAAATTAGGATTTTTCTTGATGCTTTTTTTCAACAATTGAAGAAGGCCAAACCACCTACATTTGAAGGGGACATGAAAAAAGAAGAAGATGCAAAATCATGGCTTCCGGGAATGAAGAAATTCTTCAAGATACATGAATATTCTGAGAACATGAAAGTTAGAATAACTTCTTATAGCTTGAAAGGAAAAGATGATATATGGTGGGAGGACCTGAAAAACATAAGGGGCATTGTTGAAATAGAATTGACATGGGAAGAGTTTGAGCGTCTCTTCAAAGAACAATGCTTGTACAAACGCTATAATGGTGGTAAGGCTAGATAATTTTATGAACTAAGAATGTGTCAATTAACTAGTAATGAATATGTCAACAAATTCTTAGAATTATTGAGATATGTGCCATATATTAAGGACGAAAAATTCAAAATCTAAAGATTCATTAGTGGATTCCCGGTGGAATTTAAGGAAAAAGTTGAGTTACTAGAACCCCAAACCATGATGGAAGTTATCAAGAAGCTAGGAATTGCTATGAGCAAACTTAATGCAGACTTGATACTAGAAGTAATTAGCAGGCCAACGGTAACGTCGGAAACAAGAAATTGGCCTAAGATAGGCTTAGAAAGAAAGGAAGGTAAACATCCAGCTCAGACGAAATAGTTTCATCAGAAGGCCAGCGTTGTTGTTAGGAAAATGACGCAGCAACAAATGACAACACCACCCAAGTTTGAAGGCCATGAGACACTCAAATGTTGGACTTGTGGTGAGAATCACAGAAGTAGAGATTGTCCACACCAATAAGACAAAGGACCAAGGATTTACAATACTTAGGAGGCAATCATGGTGGGAAAGGTAGCTTAGAGTATGCCTAGCATCTATGTCGCAGTGGATAACCACCAAGCAGATCATCAGGCATCCATCATTGAGATGGAAGGTAAGCTGCAAGAACAAGTTGGTTCCATTTTAATTGATCTAGGTTCTAATTATAGCTATGTTAGCCTAGGACTTGCTGAGAAATGCAATCTAGTAAGAAAATTGCATGAAGATCCTTGGCTAGTTCAATTGGAAATTGGAACAAAGCGAAGGATCATTGATCTGAAAATCACTCTTGAGTGATCTCAGTTAATTAATTAATGAATGAAGGTATTACAGACTCATGTGCTGGTGTGTGTCTATGTTATCTTAGGCAACAGATCGATTAGATTGCAAAATACATAGACACTGGAAAATGGAAAACAGTAAGAGAAACACAATAAGCAAACACAAGAACACACCAAATTAATAAGGAGTTCACCCAATCCTCCTGGGTTACGTCTCCGGTCCAGCCTTCAGTGGTGGCCTTTTCTTATTGTGTCTTTAAAGCAGAGTTTTTACCATAAGGAGCTCAATTTGAGTCACCTGAAACAGATGATGCTTAGAGGGTGGTTCTTGGATTTCCCAAGCCACTAGAGTGCACAGACTCTTTCTTGCTAAGTCTTGACCTCAATTGGTTTTGAATGGGATGAGTCCAATTTGGTACCTAGTTCCCGACAGATATCCTCTCAGGGATTGATCGAACCTCTCAAGCCTTCTGTCTGCTCGATGCTACCTTACTCTGCATGTTAGCTCAGCTCTTTGTTTTTTGCTTCTTACTTATTCTCTGTTCTGTTCCTCTATCTCACTGTCTCCTTCTTTCTTACAGTGCTTGCTTCGCTCTCGCTTCACGCTCTCCTGGTCTCTGTCTCTGTCTGTTCATGGCTTAAAGCCAATACGGCTCATGAATGTTCGCTTCCTCTTCCGCCCCTTCGGATTGCCTGCTACTATTCTCTTGGAGTTCCTTGCCTCTGCATCATCGCCACTGTGTAACGTCTCGCAGGGAAGTAGCCACTTGTCCTCTCATGAACTGCGCAAGCTCTTCCTCAAATGGTTCGGTATTTCGGTTACACTGTGTAATGATTCATCTGCCAACTCAGCGGTCAAATCAGACTTCAGACTTTTATATGCTGCAGCTTAATTCTCCCTCCAGATCTAGTCATTTATCGGGTGCAATCTCTGCCGTCAGATCTGGAGCCCCAGATCCTACGGTGTTTGCTCTTATCACGCAATTGACTTGCTCAACCGTTAGCCCGTGATGAGAGGCGTTTTTCTCTCTCATTCGTTGGACACACGTCGTGCAATGTATGGAATTGCTTGTTGTCCTGCCAAATCTGGTTACCACCCAACATGCCTCCGATATTTTGCCAGTTTTGGAGCGTGGGGCCCGCCTTTTGCTTTAGTGCTTTCCCTATGGTTTCTTGGCTTCCCATACGACCGAGCACTCGAGGCTTTTCCTTCTCGAGGGGTTTTGCCCAGTGATTAGCGCGCATCAGAAACGACCTCCGTTTTCCGATCCGAACTTCCTAACTGCTAGTTTGCGTCCTGCGCGATCTCCCATGGGCCTAGGTCAGCGCGCTTTGACCGGGATCCTCATTGTTCCTTGCTGGCTACAAACTGCGATTGTCTAGAGGTCTTCCTGATAGCTCTTTGTTCATAGTTTTTGAAGTCTGTCCTGATTTGATACAGTCATAGCACTTTAATAATTTCCATGGATCTAATTCGGATCACGGCCTTCCCTCTGAAAAAGCTTTTGGACCACCAAAAGTTGATTTTCAAGCATCAACTAAGTGAGGGTACAATTGTTTCACTTGTCCAATCTCTATCCACTTTGCACTGCTCGGCTTTGAACCCTTCAGCCCAACTCTAAGGTACTCAACATCTCCCCTGTGCGTCATCCTCACCTTCCTATCGAGAACTGTGTCTTCCTGCAATTCATTAAGATATTTAGGTAACATGTCATCAATGGAAGGCAATTGACTCTGCTCTTCAGGATCTTCAATTAGTGAAGGTTCAAACAATCTCAAGCAATCTGCATTTATGACTAAGTAGATGTGCATGTAAGCTGGTAGAACAAGGCGAAAAGCATTCTCACCAATCTTCTCAAGTATCTTGAAGGGTTCATACCTGATAGGATTTAACTTTTTACCTTCACCTTGCATCCTGTCCTTGCTGATATATAGCCAGACTTGGTCACCAACTTGGAAACTATGTTCCATTCAATGCTTGTCATGCCTTGCCTTGTATTTGGCTTGGCTCTTTTCCAGCGGTTCCTGTACTTCTTGGTGGATCTCTTGGATCTGTTCAATGAACCTAGTTGTCTTGTCCACATCACTGTGTCTCTCAACTGGGGTATCTTTACCAAAGACAAAATCCAAAGGAGACCCTGGTGTGAAACCAAAACAGGTCTCAAAAGGAGATCTCTATGTAGAAGAATGTTTTTCTCTGTTGTAACCATGTTGCACGTAACATAAATGTTCATCCCAAAGCTTAAGATGCTTGTTGCAATATCCCCTGAGTAACTGGATCACTATCCTGTTAACTACTTCTATCTGGCCATCAGTTTATGGATGAAAAGTCGTGCTTTTCTTCAGTTTGGTGTCCATCACTTCCCACAGACTTGATCAAAACTTCCCCACAAATTGGGTGTCTCGATCAGATAGAATGGAAGTGGGTAACCCAAAATGAACCCATACATGTTGAAAGAACAGTTTTGCAGTTTGTTCAGCTGTAATCTGTTTATTACAAGGTATCAAGATACACATTTTGCTGAACCTATCCATAACAACATACAAATAATCATGATCTTTCCTAGTTTAGGCAGTCCTCCAACAAAATCCATGGAAACACCTTCCCAAGGATGAGAAGGAACTGGTAATGGAGTGTACAAGCCTAGTTTTCTATTGTTGGGCTTGCTCTTTGCACAAATAGTACACCCTCTTACATATCTAGAAACCTGTCTCATTCATTTTTGGCCAATAACAAAATCTTTGCAGCTGTGCAATTGTCATACTTACCCCAAAGTGACCCGATATAAAAGAAGTGTGTGCTTCTCGAATTATCTTTACTCTTTCAGTTTGTGAAATGCATAACTTCCCACAATGGTATAAGTCGGTCCTTTACATGATAATCCAATTCTTCTACTCGTTTTCCTTGACTTAAAGTCACATATACATCTTTAAAGTCTATATCTTGAGCATATTGTTCAATGTAACTCTCATGTAACACATAATTATGCTTGAGTATAGTAGATGCATTTATAATGGGTCTAGATAACATATCTGCGACTTTGTTATATATGCCCTTTTTATATCTGATGACTAAATGAAACTATTGTAGAATACCCATCCATCTATAGTGCCTTGATTGCTGTAACTTAGTTTGGGAGTGTAGATATTGAAGTGGTTGATGATCAGTATGTATTATTGTCTCTTTGCCCATTAAGTAATGCTTCCACTTTTTCACACTCTGTACTAATGCATACAATTCTTTATCATATGTAGGATAGTTAACTACTGCAGAATTAAATGTCTCAAGTTGATTACATATGGGTTTACCGTGTTATGTCAACACTGCTCCCATGGCATAGTCATTGGCATCCGTTTGGATCTCAAACAGTCTTTGAAGACTAGGCAATGTTAGTACAGGTGCTGTACTAATCTTTTCTTTCAAGGTGTCGAAGGCTTTCTGTTGTTTTCCTCCCCACTGAAACACCTTGTTCAATCTTGTTAAAGCATGTAAGGGAGCTGCAATTGAGGAAAAGTTAGAAATGAACTTCCTCCAATATTGTGTTGCTCCTAAGAAGCTTCTAACTTCTGTAGCAGATTTGGGTTTAGGCTAGTTGACAATGAATGCCACATTAGAGGGATCTATCTTCAATTCACCACCCCCTACTATATGTCCCAAATAATTCAAGGATGTTTTGTCAAATTCACATTTTGAGAGTTTAACATAAAGTTGTTCTCTTTTCAAAATATCTAGTGTCTGCTTAACATGCTTTAAGTGTTCTTCCCACGTTTTGCTAAATATCAGAATGTCATCTAGATACACAATAACAAAATCATCAAGAAAAGGTCTGAGTACATCGTTCATTAATCTCATGAAAGTAGCAAGAGCATTAGTTAAGCCAAAAGGCATAACCAACCACTCATACAATCCCTGCTTTGTTTTGAAAGCAGTCTTCCATGCATCTTGTTCTATAACTCTGACCTAATGGTATCCACTATGCAAGTCTAGTTTGGAAAAATAAACAACTTCTTTCAATTGATCTAAAAGATCATCTATGTGAGGAAGGGGATAATGATTTTTGATGGTTATCTCATTCAGTGCACGGTAATCAATGCACATTCTCCACGAGCCATCTTTCTTTCTCACCAAAACGATTGGTGACCCACATGCTGATGTGCTAGGTCTGATGAACCCTTTTTCGAGCAACTCCTGCACCTGCTTCTGGATTTCTGCGTTTTCTAAAGCGGACAACCTGTACATTCCAATGTTAGGCAATGGAGCATCTTGCTGCAAAATAATATCATGCACTATTTCCTTTTTGGGTGGCAGACCTTTAGGTTCTTGAAACAAGATATCATACTCTGAAACAACCTTTTCTAAATCAACTTGCTGTTTATCATTACAACCTTCAAATACATTGGTTTTATCAGGTTTCTTTTCCTTTACAACCATCAGTAAGAATTGTTTGCATGAATTTATCATTCTTTTCATTTGCCCTGAGTTTATGAGAGTATAATTATTATTGAGCTTATGACCTCTTACAAAGTATTCAATTCCATCTTTAACAAGTAGATACTTGTTCTCAGCTCTATAGAAAATAGCTTTTCTGTCAGACAAGTAAGGACTTTCTAAAACAATTCCACATATATCCAAAGAAAACATGAGTTTGCATTGTCTAGTCACTTGTAGTTGTGCTTTATCATTTAACCATCCTAATGGGTATGGTTTCTTGTGAGGTGTAGTCACAAATCCCAACTTCTTTACAATTTCCTCAGAAATGAAATTTACTTGTGAGCCACTATTAAACAAAGTATCAATCTTTTGATGTTTGGAAATAACTCGAATATGGAAAAGCTCATGTCTTTTTCTCTCATTTTCTTCATCAATAGTAGATTGTGCAGAATTACTAATAGATGCTTCAGAATTCTTACCTCTTATACCTGTGGCTACAATAGTTGTTTCATCTCTTGAGTCTGACCCAAAGTATTTCTGAATAGCTACATCAATCTTCTTCTTCTTGGCCTCTTACTTCTTAGGTCTTAGCTCTATATGCAAAATCTAACAATGCTCATCATCATGCCCATCCTTTTTACAGTGAGTGCATGAAGAATTTCTTTTCTATGCAGTGTTAGCCTTCTTTACTTTCCATTTCTTCTTTCTTTTCTCCTCATTCTTGCTTGCAGTGGGTTGGGATAATCCCCCAACTTCTAGACTTCCATTCTTTCCTTTAGCTTCTAGATGAGTAGCTTGTACGGATACCTCATCTATACTAGTGGGATTAAACATGAGGATAGTGTGCCTCATGTAGATGTGTAGACCACCAATGTACTTCAACAGAGTCTTAGGTGAGTCTAATGAGATTCCTAGAATCAATGCTCTCTTTCTAAATTCTTGAGTGTATCCTTGTACACTTTTCCCTTTCAATTGTCGAAGAGTTTGCCACCTCATCATGGCTTGCTGCATGTAGGCCAATGGATAGAATTGTTTTTTGATTGCAGAAACAAATTCACTCCAGATAGAGATAGTCTTACTATGTCTCTTCAGGTCAGCTTGGGTCCTGCCTTCCCACCAAACCAAGGCAGTGCCTCCAAGGCATAGGCTTGCTAGCTGAATCTTGCTCTTGTCTGAATCGATATTCTGCACTCTGGAATAAAGATCAATTTGTCTAATCCAATTGTCCAACTTTTTTGCATTCAACTCTCCATCATATATAGGTAAATCAAATTTGACATCTAGTTTAATCAAAGATGCCTTCTTTTTATGTTCAGGGCTATTAGGAGGTGTGAGAAAACTTTCTTCTTTCCCATTGCCTTTTGAGTGGTCATGGAAGTGAAACTCATCTTCTCCTTTATCTTGTTTGGAGCTTGATGAATCTTCACCTTTGTGTTTTCTAAAGTCCCTATACATTTCCTCTACCATGGAATTTATGGCTAGGAAACTATCTATGAATTGAGGGTCTGGCCCCATATAACCTTTGTCTGACATTATCTTCTGAGGATAGACTCTCCCAATTTCAGGATTAGGTTTGACCAACTCTCCTTCTCCTAATTTGAGCTTTGATCTAGTTAGCATTAAACAACTAAACCCAACACAAACTTGTCTAACCTTAACAACCTTGTGATCTGATACCACTTGATATGAAAATCACTCTTGAGTGATCTCAATTAATTAATTAATGAATGAAGGTATTACAGACTCATGTGCTGGTGTGTGTCTATGTTATCTTAGGCAACAAATCGATGAGATTGCAAAATACATAGACACTGGAAAATGGAAAATAGTAAGAGAAACACAGTAAGCAAACACAAGAACACAACAAATTAATAAGGAGTTCACCCAATCCTCCTGGGCTACGTCTTTGGTCCAGATTTCAGTGGTGGCCTTTTCTTATTGTGTCTTTAAAGTAGAGTTTTTACAATGAGGAGCTCAATTTGAGTTTCTTGAAATAACTGATGCTTAGCAGGGTGGTTCTTGGATTCCCGAAGTCACTAGAGTGCACAAACTCTTCCTTGCCAAGTCTCGACCTCAACTAGTCTTTAATGGGATGAGTCCAATTTGGTACCCAGTTCTCGACAAATATCCTCTCAGAGATTGCTTGAACCTCTCAAGCCTTATGTCTGCTTGATGATACCTTACTCTACAGGTTAGCTCGGCTCTCTGTTTTCTGCTTCTTGCTTATTCTCTATTCTGTCTCTCTGTCTCACTGTCTCCTTCTTTCTTACAGTGCTCACTTCGCTCTTGCTTCCCTCTCGCTTCGCGCTCTCTCGGTCTCTGTCTTTTTCTATTCATGGCTTAAAGCCAATATGGCTCATGACTGTTTGCTTCCTCTTCCACCCCTTCGGATCACTTGCTACTGTTCGCTTGGAGTTCCCTGCCTCTGCATCATCGCCCCTGTGTAAAGTCTCACAGGGAAGTGGCCACTTGTCCTCTCACGAACTGCGCTAGCTCTTCCTCAAACAGTTCAGCATTTCGATTACATTGTGTAATGATTCATCTGCCAACTCAACGGTCAAATCAGACTTCAGACTTTTATATGCCACAACTTAATTCTCCCTCGAGATCCGGTCATTCATTGGGCGCAATATCCTTCGTCAGATTTGGAGCCCCTAGATCCAACAGTGTTTGCTCTTATCGCGTGGTTGACTTGCTCAACTGTTAGCCTACGATGAGAGGCGGTTTTCTCTCTCATCTGCTCGACACGCATCTTGCAATGTATGGAATCACTTGTTCTCCTACCAAATCCGCTTACCGCCCAACATGCCTCTGATATTCTGCCGGTTTTGGAGTGCGGGGCCTGCCTTTTGCTTTAGCGCTTTCCCTATGGTTTCTTGGCTTCCCATGCAACCGAGCACTCGGGGATTTTCCTTCTTGAGGGGTTTTTCCCAGCAAGGCGCTAATTGCGCATCAGAAACAACCTCCGATTTCCGATCCGGACTTCCTAACTGCCAGTTTGCGTCCTTCGCGGTCTCCATGGGCCTTGGTTAGCACGCTTTGACCGGGTCCTCGTCGTTCCTTGTTGGCTACAAACTTCCACTATCCAGAGGTCTTCCTGAGAGCTCTTTGTTCACAGTTTTTGAAGTCTGTCTTGATTTGATACAGTCATAACACTTTGATAATTTCCATGGATCCAATTTGGATCAATCATCCATTGGGTAAGGTCATGCGCATTCGAGCTTAGTGACATGCCCACAACCACCCACTTGAATATATTACCATTGGGAACATATGACATATTTTTGGGCATGGATTGGTTGTACTTGCATCAAATCAAAGTGGGTTGCTACGAGAAAACAATTGAGTTCCTATATAAGAAAGGAAGGAAAAGTGTGCTGCAGGGCAAGAAAAGGCCTGTTTCGGTAAGGTTAGTTACTGCTATGCAGGCAAAACGTAACAGTAGAAAAGGATGCATGTTATTTGTAGGACAAATTAGCAAGGAAGAGAATGTAGGCCAGGGCATAGGAGGAGAGGAAGCCAAATTGCTACAATGATACCTTGTTTTGCAACAATTCGCAGATGTCCTTCCAGCAGAAGTTTATGGATTGTGCCTTTGTAGAGAGGTAGATTTTTCTATTGAGATGGTACATGGAGTAGAACCGATGTCTAAGGCACCATACAAAATGAGCACCCCAGAGCTGGTTGAGCTGAAATTGTAGTTGAAAGAAATGCTTGACAAAGGCTATATAAGACCAAGTTTGTCTTCGTGGGGAGCACTGATACTATTTGTGAAAAAGAAATATGGAACTCTTAAACTGTGCATTGACTATAGATAAATAAAAAAAGTGACTATTAAGAACATATAACCATTTCCAAGAATCGATGACCTCTTTGATCGGTTACAAGGAGAAACAATTTTCTCTAAAATCGACTTGAGATACAAGTACCATTAGGTGAGAATCAAGGAGGACAATATTCATAAGACCACGTTCAAAGCAAGATATGGGCACTACGAGTTTAGAGTGGTACCCTTTGGACTTACAAATTCCCTAACTACATTTATGTGCCTAATGAACTACATGTTGTTTCCTTATTTGGACAAGTATGCCATTTTGTTTGTCGATGACATATTGGTGCACTCAAGGTCAGAAGAAGAACATGAGAAACATTTGGCTATAGTACTACAGTTGTTGAAGCTCAACAAGTCTGACTTCTTCCAGTCATAGATACACTATCTATGACATATCGTATCCAAGGAAGGAATCTCAATTGATCTTGAGAAGATTAAAGCTATAATGGAGTGGCCAAATCCAAGGAATGTGGATGAAGTTAGGACATTCATGGGTTTGGTGGGATACTATAAGAGATTTATTCAAAATTTCTCCAAAGTAGGTGATCCCATTCCAACATTGCAGAGAAAAGGGAAGAAATTTGAGTGGATTGCGCAATGTGTAGAAAGTTTCGATCAACTAAAGTGGTTACTCACCAATGCACTAGTATTGAGAATTATGGATCTTGAAAATGATTTCCTGGTATGTACAGATGCCTACAAGGAAGGACTCAGTGGATTCTTGATGCAAGAAGGGAAAGTAGTATGCTACAAATCCATGAAGTTAAATGAGCATGAGTTGAATTGCATCACTCATGATTTAGAGTTGGTTGCCATCATTCATGCTCTGAAGATGTGAAGGCATTACTTCCTTGGCAGGAAATTGACACTCATGATAGACCCTATGGACTTAAGTATTTATTTGGAAAACTGAAGTTGAATGCTAGGAAATCAAGATGGAAGGCCACACTCAGTGAATTTGAATTTGAAATCAAGTAGACAAATTGTAAGGAAAACAAGGTCGCTGATGCTCTAAGCTGAAGAATTCAGGAAACTCATTTAGAGCAATAAGTTTTGGTACAACGAATTTGACAGAAAAAGTCAGAGGTGCTAGACTTCAGGATGTGAAATATCAACAAGTGAGAGAAAAAATGTTGTAGCAGATGAGGATGAAGTGTATAGCCTCCCTTAGGACGACTTAATCTGGTTCAAAGGCAAGATCTATGTGCCTAACAATGGCAAGGTAAAAAGGTTAATAATGAAGGAATTTCATAATAAGTCTTGTTCGGGTCATCCAGGTTATCAAAAAATCGTTACAGCCATCAAATGGTCTTGTTATTGGCCAAATTTTAAAAAGGGAAGTGGCTAATTTTGTGGCGAGGTGCATATAATTCCAACAAGTAAAGGTTGAGTGCAAGGATCCGACTGGATTGTTGTAGCCTATCCCCATTCCAGAGTGGAAGTGGGAGGTAATTTCTATGGATTTCGTTACCAGATTTCCCAAAATGTCTAAACAACATGACACAATCATGGTAGTGGTGGATAATCTTAACTAGATAACTCATTTTGTGGTAGTCAAATGCACCAATTCTGCTAATGACATAACACAAATCTTCATAAAGGAGATTGTGAGACTACATGGCATCCCCAAGAAGATTGTGTCAGATAAAGATGTTAGGTTCACTTACAGGTTTTGGAAGGAACTGTTTATAGAACTAGGAACAAAATTAGCATTTAATACAAGTTAACACCCACAAATAGATGGGAAAACAGAGAGGGTCAATTAGATCGTTGAGTATGTGTTAAGGATGTATGTGATGCATCATCCCAAGAGATGGGAAGAATATATTCCACTTGTGGAGTTTGCATGCAATAATGGAGACCAAGAGTCCATCAAGATGAGCCCTTTTGAGGCATTGTATGGCATAAGCTGTAACACTCCCATTAGTTGGAGTGACCCAGTTAACAAAATCAATATAGGACCTGATATGCTTAGGGATATTGAACAATAGGTTCAAAACATAAAGAAAAACTTGAAGGTGGCACAAGATAGATAGAAAATCTATGCAAATCAACATAGAATGCACAAAGAGTTCCAAGTTGGAGAAAATGTTTACTTAAGAGTCAAACCTAAAAGGAGTTCCCTGAGAATTGGGACGTGTGCCAAATTGGCACCATCATATTGTGGACCATTCGAAGTCCTTGAAAGGATTGGGTCAATAGCTTATAGTCTAGCTTTACCTTCATCAGTGAAAGTTCATGATGTTTACCATGTTTCCTTAATTAAAAAATATGTGTCAAACTATATTCACTTGATTGATTGGTATGCGCTACAGGTGGAACTGGAATGAGATTTCTAGCCAGAACCAATGTACATTCTAGACTGGAGGAGTATCAAGCTCTGGAATCGAGCCATAAAACAAGTCAAGGTGCAACGAAAGCACTTCGGGCTAGAGGAGGCTATGTGGGAAATGGCTGATGCCATGAAAGCAAATTTCCATTTCTTGTTTGCTGGGTAAAGCAAGCTTATATAAATTGTAAATATCATATAGAGTTGTGTATATAATGCTCCATGGAACAATATGTTTTACATTTTGAAATTTTGATATGGCTTATTGGTGGAAGACCACTGGGAGCGGTGTTCCCGCAAAGGGGAGGGGAATATGACAATCCCACCTGAGTTTATCTCATAAAAGGCATTGTAAATATGATGAAAAGACTTGAAAAAAAGAAAGAAAGGGGAAAACCGAGTCAAATACACTAATTCCAGAGCTGGTGAAGAGGATGTCTTGCTTGGGAAGCTATGGTTCTTGTGCAGATAAAGAAACATAATTCTGGACAACCATTAAAGGTTGGTGGTGTAGGAATTTAATGAGGAAAAATCTCCAAATTAAATACATTGTAACAAAGAGTACACAACCCATGTGCTTAAGGAATGACAACAAGAAAAAAAGGATGAAAGGAAACGTAAGGGGAGCAACGAATTCCAAGACAACAGATACCAGGAAGAAGAAAGAAAACACCTATGGAAAGGGGATTCATTAGGAGAAGGGGAAGCCTAGTCAAGAGGAAAAATGATATATCACACCAAGAAGAAGGACCGCAAACATCTTGTGTAGGTAGTTAATAGAGTGCAAAGGAGAAGAGAATAGAAGAGAAGAGTGGAGCCTTGTAACAACTTGGTGTCTCTCGAGACTATGGGTTGAGACAGAGGTCTTTGGAGCCCTGTAACAACTTCTGTCCCTGGAGGCTATGGGTTGGGATGAAATCTCTGGAGCCCTGTAACAACTTGGGTGCCATGGAGGCCACGGGTTGAGATAATTGTCTCTGGAGCCTTGTAACAAATTGGGAAGAGACCATCATGGTTCAGTTCACAATGAATATTTTATTGGAGATCATGGTTATAGTGGATACTGGATTCCTAGAATGAGTGAATCATTGTGTGCATGATCGAGTGAGGTGGAGCACCTCTAGACCCTCTACGTTGACAAAAGATGGTAGACAACTGTCGGGATTGAGGTAGGAGGTCCTCTAGAGTCCTTGTGTTTTTGGTAGCTAATGTTCATCCCTTAAGCAAGCATCCCCCTCAGACTCTGGAATCTGGCTCGGGGATGATGAAACCAAGTAATTGTGGCTGCAGCTGTCTATAGTTGGGTGGAGAGTTCTTGTCCCAGACTTAGTTACCGTGCAAATAAAAGATAAGTACTTACCCTTAGAGGTTACCTCTTGTTGAAAAATGATATTGAATGATGTTATCTTAGTTTTAGACTTGTGCCTATTACCTTGTATGTGGATAAATAATTATTGCATGATGTTGCTTGGACTTGTGTCCATTCTATGATGTTATGGCCTATGTAGATGATGATATCTATGTGAAAATATAACAATTATGGAAATTTGAGCTTATCTGTGCATTTTTGTTGATCATTGAATGAGTAATGTTGTTAAATAAATTACGTAAATCATGGCTTTCGAGCAGGAAGTAGAAAATTGTGCAAAAGGGGTCGCTGGAGTTGATATAAGGCCTATAATATACTAATAAATAATAAATAACTTGAGATTGAAGTAAGTACATTCTTGAATGATAGTGCAATAAAATGTTTAAGCTGTACAAAAGAAATAATGAGCCACTGGCCAAAGGGGAAAAAATCTTAGGGCTGTGGAACAAATCTGATGGGAGTCGGAGGATTCAGAGACCCATTTTATTCACACAAAGATTACATATAACCAACTTGTGTGGGGAAGGGTTGAACTTCCCCGTTGACTTGATATTCTGCTCAAAGTTGTGCATCTATTCAAAGTGTACCATGAGAGCACCGAAGGAGGCATTTCTCCCTTAAAGTGCGAGGTTAGCTTGAGGGTCTCATAGGAAGGCTTAACCAACCTTGCATCCTCAACAAAGTGGTGATCTACCACTAGCATCCTCATGGTGTTGGTTGGGAACCAAGAGGTTCTGCATAACACCTTGGAACCACTTGCAACCTTGAAGAAGCTCTGGGTACTGTGGGCATGTGCCAGGAGAGGTAAAGTCCTTTCAAGAGTTCACACCAAGCCCATGGTGGTTAATGACCAGAAATGTGCCAGAACCTCCTGCTTGGAATTCCTTGTTCAGAAACAAGGAAAATAGGAGGGGCCAAAACCTATTACAAAATTCATTACACAAGCTCAATAGGGGTAGCACTGTGTCAAGAGTTAATGACTTCTTGTTGTCGGGGTCAAGCTCTACAACTATTCTGGAGGTCCGTAGGACTTCTGGACCAGAGCCTTGGTCGAGAAAGCTGGATCAATATGATCAACATGGGAAGGAGATGTATCAAAGGAATGATAAGATAAAATCTTCGAAGTTGCATAATAGGAGATAGGGGTAGAGTCCCTTAATCGCGCCATGGCATGGGTAGCGAGTTACCTTGACACAAAGAAGTGCATATCTACTTTATAATGAGTAGAATTCCTAAACCTTATCTTAACCCCGAGGATATAAACCATAATTGTTTCAACCCCAGATTCACTGCTAATATCACACAACCAAGTACGCAAACCAGGAGGACTATATAAATCCTAATGACAGATCAGAGGTCGGAGCTAATCTCATGGTGATATAAAAAGAGGAGTGATGCCAACCCTGACTAGGTCAGAAGTTGGGTAGCGTACCTACAAAAAAGGGCACGGGAGTGAGACATGGCATGCTGACCTCGACTTGGTCAAAAGTTGGGCTACTGTGAAGGAGGCAAGTTCCTATACCTATTTGACTTGGTTTGAAGTTGGAGGTGGGGCCGCCAAGGAGGAGATTCTTGCGCTCATGAAATAGGCCAACTCTGATTTAGTCAGAGGTCAGGGGTCGGAACATCAGATGGTAGTTGTGCATGGGGAAGTTTCCATGCTCTTGACCCTTCCGCTTAACCGATTGTTAAGCGGGCCCATGGAAGACTCTTTTGTGGTAGTGGGAGGCAGATGACCATTGTTGCTTGTGCATAGAAAAAAACAAGAAAAAGGGGTCCAAGATTTATAGTTATTCTCCCATGACCACAAAATGAGAGTTGGACCTGCCTAGTGGTGACCCTCTTAGTCTTGGTGGTAGGATGGGCATGTTACACCCTAGTTGGTTGTTAGACTATTTTATCACTGGGCCATTAGGAGGAACATGAGTTTCATTCTATTCAAGTGCATTTTGTACTATAGTAGAGTAGTGTGGCTAAGAATGAATAGAGAGAGAAGAACAAAGGGGGTTTGTGTTCTGTAACGACCCATTACTATAGGTCTCAAATAAATCCAGAGAGGCTGTCTTCTCCTTTGTGTTTGTATCACTTCCATTCAAACAAAAGAGAGTAGAGTAGTCTCACCTTCTAGTCAGACATTCTCTTGAAAGGGTTTCCCAAATCATATTGTTCCATCGCTGTGCGTTTTCATTTCAATGTTCTCTATTATTCACATTTTATCTATTACATGCATGAGTTGAAAAAAATCAATCTAAAAATCTAAGGAAAATTAACCCTCATAGTATATACTTTAGATTTTAATTTATTTTTATTAGATTTGTTGTGATGAACCTCCCAATGGAATATCCATGTTAGTTTACATATCATATTGATACTAGAGCAAATTTCTTTGGGTATTTTGTGGGAAGTCGCATGAGATTAGATATGTTTAAGCAAAAGGTCATAAAACTCCAACCATGACTGATGGATTAATTTATGATAACTCTCGAGATTCGATAAAGGAGAGGTTTGCATGGTTGGAAGTGCAAGTCACAAAGATAAATTGTAATGTGAGTCTCTTTATGACAATTCTAACCAATAAGCTCAGGTTGTTTGGAGATGGAGGTTCGAACACAAAGGCTTGTTTAGAGAGGAAACTAGGAAATCAATAAGAACCAAAGGAGTCTAAAAAACCTGAAAAAGAGCAGATGAGTTTTAGTGCCATGAACCATTCAAAATCACTTTTCAAGATAGAAGAAAAGGTGTATATCAAGCCATATCAAGGTGATATAATGCTTTGAAATTAAATCATTGGTTGCAAGATTTAGAGGTTTATTTTAGTGTTTACAATATAGAGGAGGAAATTAAAATTTCATGTGCTTATTTGAAATTAGAGGACCATGTCTTGATTTGGTGGAAAATCCATAAAGAAACCCTGAAGTTGGAGGGATATCCTCCAATAACTAAGTGGGAGGATTTTAAAACTCTCATGAAGTTCTATTGAAGCCTTGAAAATCGGTGCGACAACATGGGGGATAACCGTCCGGCTCGAAACTTGAAAGAAACCCCTTTTCCGTTTGGTATAGTGGCTATGACAAGGGATAATGGGATCAGTTTCTCAAAGAGGATTGATTTGATAATGTTGATGCGATGATATAAGATGTAACGAGAAATGATTCAACTAGGTATAATCTAATCTAAGTATTAAACACATGCATATATCTTAATCTAACATTATCTAACTATAAATATACATAGGAATAAAATAATATATGCAATCTACAATGATGTCTTACAACAATTGGTAATAAAGATCATTCAACTACCAAAAGAAATGAAATCGTTTAACGATAATTGTTTTGGATAAATAGTTAGACAAAACAATTGAGAGAAATATATCGCGTATAAAAATCGTTCATGTATTCAAAAAGGAACCAGAGTTAACATCGTACAAAAGTACAATAATGCAGAACTATAATTCTGACATTTCATACATAAAACAATTGAGAGAAGAAGTATTATTTAATACATAAATAAAACATAATCATATGATAAAAGTACCATATATGATAAGTCCGACTCATGTGCTTCAGTAATATTGACTCAATTTCATTCAATGCAACACATTATAAGAGTACAAAAGTGCATTTCAGTAGAGCATGCTAGATATTCAAAGAAAAAAAGATCTTGTTCCATTCATTTCATCAAAACCTTATCAAAAGTATAAAAGTGTAATGTCTTGAAAAGTGTTTTTGATAAACTTTTTGGACCCCTCTCTAAATGCATGAGAGGGGTTTAAATACTAAAATACTTGCCTCAAAATAGATTATTACAAAAATAGTCGAGGAGGTTTCAAACAACCTTCCTCATAACGGGCAAAAAATAAAACTAAAAGTAAAATAAACGAATGACTAGATCCTTTGAACTTGATCTCTGAGGTTTCAAATATCAATCATTGGCTTGAGTTGATGCTGCTGGATGATTGTAGATTTTAACTACCCAACAAATATGGCATTTGTCAATGCTGGCACCATATTTTGTGTAGAGGTTGTTAAACACGTAGAGTCATCCACTGGTTATGTGGTTTTACTAGAAACTACCAGTATGTCTCCCAATTCAGCGTGGTTAGATGTTTAATATCCTCTTCCTTTTCCTGTGCTGTCTATTTCCATTGCTGCTCTAGTTGTTTGACATTCGGTAGAAGCCCTGGTACACACTCTTTGACAAGGTTGGTGCCATGAAGATTTTCATTTATGGCTTCTATTATGCTATTTGCTGCTCTTGTTGCTATCATTGTTGCCCATTCTGCCTATTTCAACCGAATCCTAATCTGTAAATAAAATATCTTTGTGGGACTCTTCCAGTTTTAGTAGGTCACCTTTCTTCCATCCTCAAATTCTTGATAGGTAATAAATTCAGAAACATTTTTGTGGATTTCTTCGTACTCAAACCTCATATCAATTACTTGGTTCCTCAATTTATCACTGGTCTCGCAATAAGGATTTATTTGTGAGATTTTTTGGCAGAATATTTCTTCTTGCCGCATTAATAGGGAGTTGGGGTTGACTGATTCTTTGACGAGTTCATCAATTTGCGGGTTGATTTTGAATTTTTATATCACAACTTGCATTTGGCGAATTTGCGAATCCTTTTATGATAAGATGGTCTGGTGCTGTACCCTCATCTGCTCAAATTCTCTTTGAAGTTGGGCTACCTGTAATTCTGCTTGCTGATTAGTTTTTTCTTGGGCTAATTGATCTTCTAGCAGCAGAATTTTTTGTTCTTTTTCCTTCAGTAGCATTCGAACTTCCATTGCCTTGTCGATGGTTGCTGTGGCATAATATCCTGTGAACTGCGACAAATTTGTGAGATTCTTTGATGGGTCGATAAGCGTGTCCTTCCACACAATATTCATTGGTTCATTTTCCGAAGTTGTAACAACCATGAAATCTAGTTTTCTTTTCTTCCTTTTGTCTTCTGACTACGACCTTATGAGTAGGACAGTAGAATATATCTAATGGAGGCATCTCCTCAATTCTTAAGATAATTTCAGAAGTAGGAATAGTAGGAATAATCTCAATATCCTGGGTACTTGTAGCTCCTTCCTTTGCTTTTCCAGGATTTTCTTTATGTTGGGTTTGTTTGGGGGTTTGTAGTTCAGATGTTTGCTCAATATTTGTGTCCCTATGGAGTTTCTTATTGAATTTCTCCCATTCTTGTTCTAGGTCAATGACTAGAGCTTTACCAGACTGAGCTGAAGTAGAAGAAACCTCTACCTGTTTCTTTGCCAAGGCCTACTCGACTGTCTCCTCTGTACTTCCAGCTGTGTCTTTCTCAAACTCTTTATTTGTGTTTCCTCCCCCATTTTGAGGTTATCGTTATGAGTGCTCTAACTCATGAGTCTACTTCTCTTGGGTTCCTTTTTCAACATTTTCTTTGGAACTTCCCTCCAAGCTTACGCTAGGATTTCTCTCTTATTGGTTTAATTTGCAGTAGGTCCAATGGGAACTTTAATAGTTTCTTACTCCTGTACACATGAAAAGAATTAATATCCTCTAGGATTGATAGTAATGATGCCATATGTAGGACTTGTGAAAATGTTTCTGCTTGTTGGAAGAGGTCATCAAAGGCATCCTCTTCATGGGTGAACTATTTAACTTTTACCATAGTAGTAAATTCCTTAGCAATGTGATTTGGGTCGCACTTCCTTACTGGAATTGTAGCCAATTTCAAAGACATAATAATCTCTGCTTCCTTTACTGCATTTCCATAATTGTGTTGTGTGAAAGCACCACATTGTAATGGGAAGTTTGGCCAAATGGCTTTCTTATGTTCTTTTAGTCCTCTTGTTAAACCACCTTCTCCCGCTGTTTGGTAGGCTGTTTCTCTGGCCAATACTTTATCAGGGAGATAATATGGGAGGACATGCGGAGAAACAATGCTCCCAAAAAATGTAACATAGGTGAATGTATCTTCCCAAACCACCTAACTACTGGAAAGATATCTACTTAAGACTCTTTAGAAAACCCAGCGGCTATTTTATAAAAAAAGGCTTTATGAATGTGTACCATAACACCCTGACTGATTTTATAAAAATGGGGGTGGAATTGATATTCCCACAAAATTTTATGGTATATATGGATGGAAAGCGGGTTCTGTAAAGTCCACTTCCATCCCATATTAGGAAACTGAGAACAAAAATAAATTGCGTCCATAACAAAAGCACTCATAAAGAAAGGCGGAAAAATCCTTGAAGAAATACTTCTTTCTTTCTATATTCCATAATGGCCTTTGCTAAATTGTCTGATAAAATCTGACCCTAGTTCATAATTGTTGCATTTACTATTGCATCTATTAATAAGAGCCACTCCATTGAAAATTTGGTGGTATCGGGTCTACCGAATAACTTACACATCATTGTTGCTACGAAACTATGAGGGGAAGAGATGGATGCTATTGAGTACATACCAGTTTTGTCCCGTTTGAGTTTTCCTCCACTTGACTTCCAGGTCTATGTAATGTCCAACGGGGTCCTCGTTCTCGTTGGTGAAATGCTCAAGGAACTCTTTGTTATAGAGCTTTTAAGGCTTTGGTAGTTGGTATATTAGATGTAGATTATATGGTGAGAAAGACCCCATGATCTGTTGCCTTTTATTCTTGAAAGTTATGTCTGAGATGTCTACCTCATCAAATACCCATTCTACCATATCTGTGTATGGTATTATCTTTGGTCTCGTAGCTATTCGGTGTAAGAATGAACACACTATGTCAAAATAGGAGGCATCATATGACTCTTGAGCATCAGCCGTGGCCTTTATTAATAGTGGTCTAGGCTTCTCTTCTTCTAACAGGTTATAGATGGCTTCCCATGTCATGGTTCCTCTGTCCTTGCTGCATGTGGTATCAGAGAAAAGCGGTACTATGTATGATTTCTCAGATGCAGTTTCCTTTCCTTCTTTGTCATTCTTTCTAACGTTGTTTTCTGCGGAGGTTTCCTAAAATGGAGCAATGGAAGTTATCAGATAAACACAAAGCGAGAATGACAGTGAGAATTAAATGATACAGTTTACCTCAAAAGGTGACAAGAAAGTAGTTTTTATTCAAAACGCAGATGAAAAGATATCAAATCACGTCAAGCCGCTCTTAACATAAATGCCTTTAAACTTATTAAATACACACTAATATCTTTCATCATTGCCTTTATTACTCATTTAAACTATCGCATCGCAAACAGGAAGGGAAAAACTTTAAGGTGGCAAGTTTAAAGCGCAAAATGCTGATTATGCGATTGCGATAAGATTATCACAATATCACAAATTGCAATATCACATTTTTAGTTGTGTGCTTTTTAGAGTTGTTTGGGATTCTACCAGACACGAGGTGAGTGACATACGCACTCTGCTTAAATGAATAATTATTGTGTAAAGTTCCTTTTTACTAAGCATCAGACTTAACTTGTAGTTTATAACAATTATTTTTATCGAGTCTGGGTTTTATCGCGCTTCGCAAACTCTTGTAGTTCACAAGGTTGGATTTTAAGTAAAGTGCCACGATGTGATAAGTATTGGCTTGCTCTGCTGTAATATCACAGTTCGCATATTCCAAAAGGCTTTGTGAGTTGTGTTTTTTGTGAAAGCTGATATGCGATTGTGATAGGTGCTTCATTTCACAAGAAATGCCTTAGCCTTAGCTTTAAATAGAAAGTTTAATGATATCCTAAGTTTATTACAGTGATCCTTTCCATCGCAATTCACGGATCCTGGTTGTTAATTAACCTTTGATACACTTGGTCCAACGATATGCGATAAAAGTGAGAATTGCTAGTCTTAAAGGGATTTGACTTGATATCTTAATTTATTTCTAAAAATTTAAACAAGAAAGCGGTTAAGTGCTAAGTTTTTCTTGGAGGATTGTTTTATAAAGGGTCCCCATTTATTGATAGAATATTAACTATTAAATAAATAAAGATAGTTCAGAAAATAGGAATTACATGACATCTAAGATAAGTAACATTTCTCTGAATAAGAAAACAAAATCCACCTAATTACCATCCATTTTATATCCTCTTCAAAATGAAAATTGATTTGTCTACATTAGTCTTTACTTGGTTTTAAAGATAAAGAAGGGGGCTCTTGCAGATTAGCTTTTAGATATACTCATTTGTCACAGGTAGAGCCTCTGTTGCGAGAAGGCATCTATAGCCTCGATAGGGTTACCTATTAACCGTCAATGATTCAATGTTCCATCCAGATAAGAGTGCAATTTTTAGAGATAAATTCAGATTCATATATTTACTCTTTTTCGTTTCTTTTCTAAATAGTTTTATTTTTTCTTTAAAAATTTTCATTTTTTCTACTTAGAGATCATTGTCTTGGTTTGGTGGCCAAAATTGACAATGCCATTCACTAGTTGTAACTTAACTGAACAAGTTGGCTCATGATGAGACCCCTTGTATTTTGATTAAAATAATCTCAAGCCATTACCTTGTTTTGATATGCAGTATTGGTAATGTCAATTTATTATTTCCCTATGAACATGGTAAGTCAAATCTTGATGAGACCTCTTATCCTTTAAGATTAAGTATATTTTAGAATTACACTCTAAAAAAGAAAAATTTTACTAGATGGGGAGAATCATTGACTCCTTAATATTTTCTCGATGACAATTATAGAGTTAAAGGTGCTTATCTGCAGAGAGTCTTTGCTTTGTTAAATATACTTTTCTTGACTGATGGTAGAACAAAGGTCTCTTTATAAAGTTGAGGTTTTACAAAGGACAAATGATTTTGGTAGAAAACAAACAAGTTTCAGAAAAATAGAACTTAGCTTATGTCTCAAAGGTGAAAATTATCTTCTCAACAATCTCTACTTATACAAGCGAAAAATAAAAATATGAAAGAGGTTTTTATTGAAAGGCCAAAAGTAAATACTATTTAACTTTTATATTCCTAGAAAAGGTAAAGGTAATAGTGTACAACGGATAGAATAATTTATCTTCTATGAAAAATATTTCTTCAAAATCTGCCCAGTAACAGGCAAAGAATCTCTCTTGCCTGATAAATCTTGTAATAAAAAGGTTGATGAGCTGATTTGTTCTAGAATCGGAAATGGGCCAAGCCACATTCTTTGGAATTTATTATGTTTACCTTTTTCCTTGTGTGCTTTATACTTCAATATAAGGTCTCTGAGTTGAAAGGATTGAGGACTTACAGAATTTGCATCAAATGAATATGTCAGGCCAGGCAGTAACTCGTCAAGGCAAAAATGATTTGTATGTTTTATTCCATCAGGTAGGTCTTCCTTATATACATGAGGGAGAGACTGTTTAGTTCATCTCCCTATGACTTTTCATATTACTTATTTATCTATTTACATATATTCACCCAATCATGAGGATTAGGTGTCAACATTCCCCCCCTTAATCTGAAGGGATGTTGATGAGTCCAAATATCATTCTGAATCGTTCAAGATTTTCTCTTCCAAGAGCTTTGGTGAAGATGTCTGCAATTTTCTCATTTGTGGAACAATGACGGAGATGGATTGTTTTGGCCTCAACATAATTTCGAATCAGATGATATTTAGTATTGATGTGCTTCATTCGATCATGGAACTTTGGGTTCTTGACCAACTTTATTGCAGAGGTATTGTCAATCATGAGTGGAGTTGATTGTACTTGTTTTACCTGCAAATCTTCAAGAAGTTTCCTGAGCCACACAATTTCTTTTGTTGCTTCAGATGTTGCCACGTATTCTGCTTCTATTGTGGAATCTACTGGAATTAATTGTTTGTGTGATCTCCAGGAGACAGCTCCTGATCCAAGACTCATAGCATATCCTAAAGTAGATACCCTAGTTTCTTTGTCTCCATCGAAGTCTGAATCAGAGTATCCAATCACGCTAAAGTCATCCACCTGTGTATACTTGATTCCAAAGTCTTGAGTTTCCTTCAAGTACCTTAGAACTCTTTTTGCAACAGACCAATGTCCCTCACAAGGCTTTTGCATAA
>APFE031046529.1:30859-63696 GCA_000404065.3 Pinus taeda
CTTTGTGCTTGTCAAGTGAGCCATCAGCTTTATACTTGTTCTTGTAGACCCACTTGCAGCCAATTGGTTTGGTTCCTAATGGAGGATCAACCAGCTTCCAAGTGTAGTTCTTTATGAGGGCATCATATTCCTTTTGCATCGCTTATTTCCATTCATCATGAGAAGCAACCTCTTTGAAGGAAGTTGGTTCAAAATTTGTAGACAAGTTCAATTCACAATCATAAGAAACATCCATATCAAGAGGTGAATTAGAGTCATCCACATCACCTCCATTTTGCCGGTTTGAATTTCTAGTTCCTGTCTTTCCAACCTCATCAGGATGAACGCTTTCAAGTATCTTTGTCAGCCACTTTGGGGAACCTTTCTTAGATGGTCCAGGCTGCTCCGTTGATTGAGTTGGTACTGAATCAAGATTGAGTATCCCAATTCTATCAATCACATCACTTAAAGCATCATCTGTTGTTGGAGTTTCATGAGGGGGAGAGTGTTCCTTAGAAGAAGATTCCACATGTTGATCTAGTATAGGAATCCCCCCTTCAAGATGTGGAATCTGATTATCAAATTCTTGAAATGATTTTGCTTTTGCAAAACTATCCAAGCGATTAAGTTGCCGCTCAACAACATTGTCAGTTTTGGATGATTCAAGAAAAATTACATCTCTAGATATAACAAAATTTTTATTTACTTCATCATAGAGACGATATGCTTTGGAGGTGTTTGAATACCCCAGGAAGATACACTTAAGACTTCTAGCACCAAGTTTGTTTCTATGTACCTTTGGCATCAAGGCATAACAGGTGGAACCAAAGACCCTGAGAAGCTTTATCGAAGGAACATGTCCATACCACATTTCATATGGAGTCTTGTTTCTAATAGCATTAGATGGAAATCTATTCTTTATATATGCAACACATAGAACATCATCAGCCCAAAACATTATCTTTACATTTTTAAAGAAGAGCATGGATCGTACCATTTTTAAGATTGTCCTATTCATTCTTTTAGCTACACCATTCTATTGGGGATTATAAGGCACAGTTGTTTGATGTTTGATCCCATGTTGGCCAAGATAGTTTTCAAATTCATTTGATGTATATTCTTTTCCATTATCAGTGCGAATAGACCCAATATGAGATTGTGCATCATTTTCAATCCATTTATGAAAATTCTTGAATGTTAGGAAAGCATCAGATTTGTTCTTCAATAAATAACCCCAACACATTCTGGTGTAGTCATCAATAAATGTCATGATATATTTATTTCCATTTGCAGAAGGAACATGTATTGGACCACATAAATCTGAATGAATGAGTTCAAGTTTTCTATGTGCTCTTGAATGTGAATCATGAAAAAACTGTTTGCTATGCTTTCCTAGAATGCAAGCATCACATTGCTTAAGTTTCCTAGGAATTGTAGGCAAACCAGCAACACCATTTTTATTCAACAAGTGGAGACTGTCATAGTTCAAATGTTGAACTCTATCATGCCATAATAAACTTGATGGAAGTGTACCTTCTTCATGATGAGAATTGTATGAGAAATGTTGTGCATGAGCAGAGTTTCCTTGCAGCTTGAGAAGCCTTTCTTCTTCTATTCCCCTCATGACAAGTGAGTGGTCAGATGCTTTCCTTACCTCAAGATTGCCATCAAACATATGAATGGAGTGACCTTGATGGCAGATGTGGACCAAGGACAACAAGTTTCTCTTGAGCCATGGGGGATATAGAACATGATGTAGAAGAATGTTTGGAAGATCAGGCAGTTTAAGCCTAATTGTGCCAAGCCCCGATGGCTTGATTTTTGATTGGTATGCAAATTATACTACTCCATCAACATTGTCAGTAAATTCTTCAAAAAAATATTTTCTATGAGTCATGTGGCAGGTTGCTCTTGAATCAAGCAACCAATCATTTTTCCAAGAAGCAAGTGAAGCATTAAATAAATCTTCATTTACTCCAATATTACATTATGCCACAACATAGTGAGCAAATTCAGATGCTTTACCTTTGTTTGTATCATCAATTTTACCTTTCTGTTGGTTTCTTTTCTGCTCAATTTCGTCCCATGGTAACTTGCATGTAGAGGCATCATGTGATCCATTTCTCTTGCAGCGTATGCAGTGCAAATCTGCCTTTTCTCCTTGAGAGTGTCTGCCCCCCCTACCTCTGAAATATCTTCCTTTTCCTCTTCGACCACCTCTTCCTATTGAATGCATACTGTAACAAAAAACTTATGCTGCAAAACTTTTACTCTTAATGGGAAAAATAAGACGGGACAACAAATTCAAATGTCAATTGGCATTCATCTGGATAGTGTTAAAGTATAGAATATATGGGTGAGACAGCTGAAATATGAGTGATTGTGTATATATATATGGTAGCCTAAATATACCATAAATATATATAAAAATTGTGCAGCGCTGAACACAAAGCTTTACAACACATACAAGAAGGTTTATATCAGAGTTCTAGTAGCGTGATAGTGGCCCTTCATGTAGTACTCCCAACTTAAATTCACCGCATATCAATCCAATACCATATGACCCATATAAGTGTTTTGCTTTAAACCTCATCTAAATCCACCATTATATATGTATATGCCATACACCCCCTTTATAAAAAAACTCAATTACCATACATCCCTTTGTATACGTATATACCGTACCATTGATGTAATCTTTTCACCATTTAAAAACCCCATTCAGTCTTCATTAAAAAAAGGATTTTTCACAATTTAAAAACACTATTTGGTCCTTATAAAATTGGATAGTGCATAGTCAATTTACCAACACATGTAATGGCTTCAAGAGAAAAATCCAATGCATGGTACTCACCATAGAAACCAATGCATTGCATAGTCAATGCAACATCAACAGTTGTCAACAGGATTTTGATAGAGATACTCCACACTCACTGCATCATACAACCCATTTTCAAATGTAGAGATTTCATAGCCCATACAATGCCATGTGCAATAGAAGAAAGAATTAAATCGTCTTCAAGACTGCTGATACTGTACTAGCATTCAAAACATCGTATATGTGATAGCGTATATGAAACAATGTTTATATGGAGGGAGCAACGTATATGAAACAACTACCAGGAGTAGTGTATATGAAACAACGTTTATATGGAGGGAGCAGCGTATATGAAATAGCTACCAGGAGCAGCGTATATATGAAATAGTGTTTATATCAGTGTTTACCAAGAATTTCATACAAGGATTGAACCTGGAGCGCTGTTATACCAGCATGGAGAGAGCAACAACGTATGGAGGGCGGCTGGCTAGCATGGAGAGAGCAGGTCTGGGTTTTGAAGGAGAAACGACTGCTGCAACAGAACTTCTTCAAGGATACCAAATAACATTATATGCAACAATGTTATGTACAAAATATTCAACAACGTTTATGGAGAGAGCAGCATGATATACCAGCTTATGGAGGGAGTGCCCCATTACAAAGCTTTACCAATGGACGCCATTTACAAAGCTTTATCAATGGATCAACGTTCAGAATTAATTATGGAAGATAGAGCGCACAGGGGCAGTGGATAGTGGACAGAGAGCAATAGGTAGAAGGGAGTTACAACTATTTTTAGAGTTGGCTATGATACCATGTCAGGCCAGGCAGTAACTCCTCAAGGCAAAAATTATTCATATGTTTTATTCCATCAGGTAGGTCTTCTTTATATACATGAGGAAGAGACTGTTCAATTCATCTACCGATGACTGTTCATATTACTTATTTATCTATTTACATATATTCACCCAATCATGAGGATTAGGTGTCAACATAATATTTGACTAACTGTTGATGATGTGCATGTATGATTTTCGCTGTCTCTTTCTTCTTCGAGCTTGAGGATTTACGATTGCCTTAATTGCATAGAAGAGGAAGGAGTTTCTTCAATAAATTGAACTAGGGCTAGAGAGGGAATAACTACATTTGTAGGGAGAACAACCTCTTTCCCATAGACCAAATTAAAAGGAGAAGTTCCTATTGAGGCCTTCCGTGCTATTTGATCTACCCATAGAGCAAATGTTAAAGATTTATGCCAGTTTTTTAGACTTTGATCAACAATTCATTTGATGATCCTTATGAGATTTTTTTTGTAGATTCAGCCAAACCATTTCCCTGAGGATAATAGTTAGCATAATATTTAAGTTTGAAACCTCTTTTAAGATAAAATTCTATCATAGCATTGCCTGTGAAATAAGATGCATTGCAAACATGAGGGCAGTTGGTAGACCAATTCTAATAATAATAAATTGGTCAATAAATTCAATAATGTTTCTAGAATTGACTACCTTAAGTGTAATTTATTCCACCCATTTAGTGAAGTAATCAGTTGTTGTAAGGATATATCTATGTTGCTTTGAAGAGTCAGGAATGCTCTCACCTATTATGTCTAGTCCCCATTGCTCAAATGGTTTTTGAACGTGAACCGACTGTAACGGTAAAGCAAGTTTCCTCTATCTTCCAACAATTGTTTACAAAATTTTACACTTCCTTACATATTCATGTGCATCTTTGAATAAGGTTGGCCAATAATAGCTAGCATACAAGATTTTATGTGTTGTTGTGTCTCCTCTAAAATGTCCACCAGTTGGTCCGTCATTCAGTTCCTGCAAAACCTTTTCTGCCTCAAATTTTTCAAGCATCTAATTAAAACATAATCATAATTCTTCCTAAACAAAACATCATTGATGATTTCATATTTGTTAGCTTTATTCCTCAAAGCTCTTTTTCTTTTGTAACTGAGTTGCATAGGGGCATATCCATTTTTAAAATAAAAGGTGATATCAACATATTTAGATTTAGTATCAGTGAGGCTTATCTCACATATTTGTATATCATCACCTAAATCTTGTAGTGCTGGTAAGTTGGATACTTCTGCTAACATTATGCAAAAACCTTGACCTTTAACAAAGTTAGCTAGTTTAATCTCAATGCCATATTCTTGCAGTGATGTTGCCCAATTTTCTCTTTTTTCACCTACTTCTCTTTGCATTAGTAAATTTATCACTATTGAGAATGAAACTACTACCGTAGTGTGAGTTTTGAGAAGAAAGGGTCTGAAATGTTTTATTGATTTGAAAACAACAAAAACTTGTTCTTCAACATATGAATAATTTAATTCAGCCCCTTGCAAATTGGAACTAAAGAAAGAAATTGATTCCTCGGCTTTGTCATAATTGACTTGTGTCAATATAACTGCATATGATGTTTCAGAAGCAAAGGTATATAAAATGAAATGATTAGAAAAATTCGGAGTTGCTAAAGAGGGAGCATTTATGATTGCTTGTTTGATAAGGTTAAAAGCTTCATGCTCAGTATGTTCCCATTTAAAAACAAATTTTTTCTTAATCATAAATTGGAGGGGTAAAACAATTCATGAAAAGTCAGGGACAAATATTTTGACAAAATTTATCTAAACCAGGAAAGATTGCATGGATTTTTTATTATGAGGCAAAGAGATTTCAGAAATTTCTCTTATCCTATCAGGATCAATGTGAATTCCTTCTTTAGATACAATAAATCCAAGAAGTTTTCCTTCACTTAAAGCAAAGAAAAATTTCTTGGGATTTAGAGAAATTATATATCTCTGACAAAGCTCAAAGATTTGTTTTAAATCCTTTAAATCATTACTGTGCTTTTTTAAATACACAGTTATGTCATCTAAATAAATTACCACTGATTTACTCACCAAACCTTTGAAAGTTATATCCATGGCTCTCTGAAATATTGCACCAGCATTGATTAACCAAATGGCATCTTTTGGTAGGCATATGTTCCCCATTTGGTTCAAAATGTGGTCTTCACTTGATCATTTGGATGTATGAGAATTTGATTATAACATGAAAATCCATCCATAAAAGACATTATTTTAGATCCTGTAATTGATTGGAGTATTTGTTCCATATGAGGCAATAGAACGTTGTCCTTTTGATGAGCTTTGTTGAGATTGTGAAAGTCTATACATATTCGAATATCACCATTCTTTTTCCTGACTGGAACAAGGTTAAAAACCCACCTTGAATGCCTAACAGGAAAAATTATTTTGGCTTTGAGAAGCTTATTCAGTTCAGATTTGATCTAATTTTATAAATTTTGATGAATCTTTCTCAACTTCTGTTGTATCGGCTTTTCATTGGATATCATAGGAATGGTATGTTGAATGATGGAAGTATCATACGTCTTAAGATGTTCATAGTTCCAAGCAAAAACATTTTTGTATTTCTTTAACAAATGAATAAATACAAGGTGTAAGACCAAGTCCCAGATTAATATTTTGAGGTTTAAAGTCAGTTCCAAGATTATTTAATTCAAACCTCAAAGTTGAAATTTGAAGCTTTGAGTTAGTAGGCTTCTTGAATTTGTTCTTAAGATCATATAAATCTTCCAGCTTAACCATAGATTTAGGTATGGAATTTGCAATTGTTTCCCGCTTAAGCTGGCTATCATGCTAATATTCATTTATTATCTAGTCATCATAAGAGCCTTTAGATGTTAGAAAATTTATGATATCCAGATCATTATTAAAAACTCGCTAATTGGTGATATTGTCAGGAATAGAAAGCCTAAAATTTAATTCATTAGAAAAGTGATCAGGACTATAATCTCCTCGTGGAATGAGCTTGGATGCAACGTTAGCCAAAAGATCGACACTTGCATTTTGAAGTCTTGGAATCGTGGAAATGTTAAATGCTATAAAATGGGAGGTGAGGTCCTAGACTCATGATTGATAATGTTTCAAATGTCTAGAGAGACAATGTATAGTATTCATCACCTGTTTAACTACAATTTACTAATCTCCAAACACTTGAAGATATTTGATTAGGAGCTCAAGTCTGAGCTAGGGAAAAAGCTCAAATTTTGAATTGCTCAGAATTGGTTGAAACTAGAATGAACGGATAGGCCTCGTCGATATGATCCTGGCACTGTGAATGGTTCGAAAATCCGACACTATATTGTGAAAGTTATCAAGTTTGAGGTTTACAAAAATAAATTTGACTTGGGTTGACTTTGACTTTAGAAAATATTTAAAAAGAATATTTTGGGAATATTCCTTGTAGGCCAATCAAATTTCGACACGTGGCACTCTGCGGTTGGATGTGTAAGTTTGAGGACCAATCAATGGGCGATAGGTGGCAAGCCTGGAGGCCACCATGTGGCCCCTAGTTGGAGGAATGGTGGTATGGAAAAATATTTGGCACTCCATAGGAGTTGAACCCGCGTCTCCTCACTGCCATCCAAGCAGCCTAACCGGGCGAGATGGTGGGTGGTTCTTAACCACTAAACCCAAACATTATATTTAAATCATACTTTCCTAACAGTTAACCCTTAACTGCCGACGATTTTCTAGCCCGTATGTGACCATCTCGCCTAATCTTTAATGCTAGTAGCTAATGGTCTGAAAAATCTAGCAGGCGCGCTATGAAATTGGTGGAATTGCCAAACTGGCGGAGTTAATTGGCGGTTATCCACAATTAGTGGAGTTTTTTTAGCGCAGAGTGGGAAAAACTTTAGTTGGTCATAAATTTTGATAGGGAGAACCTTTTTGGATGATTTTTTCTTTTGATTTCGTATCTCCTCATCATTCTGGAGCCATTGGTATAGGTTGTAGAGCCATTGGAGTTCATCTTTAGCCTTGTTTTCTTCATGGAAGTTAAGAGAGCCATCAGGGCCAAGAGGAAGTTGGAGCAGTGTTAGGCTATGCTTAACCATTTGAAGTGAACCAATAGTCACTTTCATCTATTTTCAGCATTTCAGAGCTATTGGGATAGATTCCAGAGGTAGTAGAGGTGTTCTACACTCATTTTAGCTTCAGGGAATCTTGGAGAGCTATTAGGGCCATTGGGAAAATGGAGTTATCTGGAGTTGTACCTCACTGTTTGAGGTGAACCAAAAACCATTTTCTACTATTTCGACCTTCTGAACCTAATGGAAGAGGTTTTAGAACTGTTTGAGGACTTCTATAGCCCGAAAAGCTTCAGAGGAGTTCAAAGAGCCATCAATGAAGATGACACCGTATTGGGTAATTTTTCATTGTTTAGTGATTTTGGAAAGGCATTCTTAGCTTTTTCATGTCTTCTGAATCTATTTTTGCTTTCATATTTGCCTATTGAGGAAATTTTAAACTTGTATTGAATTTGAGAGCATTATAATACAAGAGGACAAGCTCATTTTGGGAGGCTTTATCTAGCAGACGTAGCCCAGGAGGGGTGAAATGCTCACCAAACATCTGTGTCATGTTATGCTGAAGTTATCTTGTTGTGTATTTCTAATTTAATATGTTAAACAACAAATTAAATTAACTTTCCTTCACACATAAACTCATAAACAACTACCAAAAACACTTTGTTTAATCAGTAAGACATGGAAAACTTTACACACATTTAAATTCATGAAGATGGATACCTTGCACACATTTTCAAGTACTTCCATTTTTAGATCAATATTGTATATCAAGGCTGATGGCTTTGTACAACCCTTGAAATAATGCTTCATATTCGACAATGTTATTTGTGCATTCAAATTCAAGTCTTCATGCTAACATAGTTTTTCCCCTTCAAGACTAGCCAATATGCAACTTGCTCTAGCTTCATCGTTAGATTTAGATCCATCAATTTTTTTTTCCAAAATAAAGAATTGACTATAGGTTTATCTAAAAAAATTATACACTTAGAAGAATTTGTTTGAGAATAGTTTTCAACTTGTGATATGACATAATTTTCCAAAAAGGGTGAAGTATTTTCATTAAAATTGCCTAGAAATGATTCAACTAAATAATTTCCAATGATATTTCTGCTATATGTGACGGGCTCATTTTCTCCCTCTAGTTTTGTAACAATATACTTTTGATATTTCTCATTGTAAACCTTATTTGGTTCGCCTTACCGTTATAAGGAAGCCACACATGGGACTAGTATGTTGCGAAATAGCCATGAAGCTTTTCAGACCAGTCTCTACTAAGGATCAAACTATAGAATTCCGGGATATCAGCCACAAGAATGTCAATCACTTGACATAATTTTGGTTTTGATGAGTCTAATAGTGACCTGATTGAGTTCTCCTATAACTTCGACTTGAGATCGATCTAAATTCACATTGCGAACAATAGATTTTTGGGGTTCCACATTTAATTTTGCACAAACAATTTTTGGTAGAATGTTGGATGAAGCTCTAGAATCTACTAAACAATTGTGAAAATTCTTATTGAAAAATTCAAAAGTCAAAAGAAATGGGGGTGTATGGGATTTAGATCTTTGACCTATTAGAGAAATATCAGTTGAACTCATTTTTTCTGATGAGGTAGTAGGAGGCCTACCCATTTCTTGAGCAACTTGTGAGATTACAACAGCGGGAAGAGAAGAAATGGGGGTTGCTTTTAGTTGTTTGAGAAATAGCTTCTGTTGATGTTTTAACTTTCTAAGCTCATGGAATGTAATATTAGCTCTAGTATTTTTCATATCTTTGACAATGTTGTATTCCATTTCATCAGATACTAGCAGGGATTTCGCTGAAGGTGAAGAATTTGATTGAGGAGTCGTTTGAGTGGATTTGGGAGAAGATTTATTACCTATTGCTTTATCTTTGAGAGATGGAGTTGATGATTTCTGTTTTTGATTTGTTTGTGGAAAATAAATAGTGCTCTTTCTCCTGGTTGCGATAGGTAATGCTTCTTGTGATTCTTCATTAGGAAGAATGAAATCCCACATTCCTTGTAATTCAACTACCTCTTCGTCATCAATTTCTTCTCCAACTGTTGAGACTTCCTCTTCTTCCACATATGATTCAACATTTGATATTGTATTTGGAGGTTTAGGATCAGAGGAAGGATTTATTTTGTAAGGTGTGTAAGCTTTCCTTGAAGAAGTCTCAACTAGCTGCTTTTTAATGTCGACCATTTCATAGGACATGGTCTTAAGGACCTTTTGTAGACCTTCAAGATCAAAAGGATATTTAGGTGATTTCTTCTTGGATTCATCCTTGAAACTGACCTTATTGGATTTTATTTCTTCCAATGCATTCTTCTTTTCTAAAGCTAAAATGCGTTTTTCTACAGCTATGGCTTCTTTCATGTTTTTTGCCAGAGTTGGTTTGGAAACCCTATCGACAAAAATAACTGTGTTTGCTGGAAGAGAAGAAATGTACCATTAATTTTGAACTTCATCACTGGGTTTAGATGCCGTTGGGATTTTGTTCAATAACTTATTAAAATATGAGTTGAAGTCCTTAATTGGTTCTCTATGTTCAGCTTTTAAGTTGGAGAGATCATTGAGAAGAGTATTGTTGATCGGTCATCTCCAAACTTGGTTAGGAACTGCTCTTGAAAGGCATCCCAACTATTAATGGAACCAGATGGTAATGAAAAATACCATGGTCTTGCTGATCCTTGTAAGGTATAATGGAATAATCTTACAACTTCATCTTGTTCTACCACTTCATTTAGATTTATGGACAAAATGAAGTTATTTATGTGTTCTTCAGTAGGAAGACCATCATCAGGATTGAATTTTGGCTACCATTTTTCTGGATGTGCAGGTAATGGATGTAATGGTCTTGCCATTTGAACAACTACTGGATTTGTCCATGGTATTTGAGTCATTATGGGTATCTGTGTAGAGGAATATTTTCTAGTGGTTGAAGGTGGCTGGGTAGAGGAGGTTTGTGCTCCAGTACCAGTGTAAATCACGATCTAGAGTTGTGAGGTGGATGATTGATCTGGTGGGGAAGATGATGGAATGAATGAAGGTGTTTAAGGTGATGGTGAGAGAATCTCAGTATGAGTTTCAGATTGTGTTTTCTTAGTTTTCCTTCGAGGGTGAGGTTGAGGAAATTCAAATGGGGGAATCCCAAATTTTTCACTCTGCGATCTGGTTAACCTTTGAGAGGAAGGAAACTGAGAAGAAACACTAGCTTGGGATAATTAATATTCTTCTTGAGACAGAGAAATCCCTTGTAATTTATGGATTAAAGATTGAACTTCAAGAGTTTCTGTAGAAGAAGATTGATATGATTTCTTTGGAAAAATAGTAGCGGATTCTAAATATTTCTTCACAACTTAACGCCTAGGATTTGGGGATTTAGAATGTGACTGAGAAGTTTGAGGTTATCATGAGGGATTTTTACTCTTAGAATGGATTTCTGATTTAAATTTTCTTGCTATTCATGGTTAGGCCCTCCTTCTAGCACCAAAATGTTGAAGCCTCTAAAATCGTTGTGACAACTGGGGGATAACCACCCAGTCCAGACCTTTAAAGCAACGCCTTTTCTGTTTGGTATAGTGGCTTATACTGGGGATAATGAGGCCAATTTCCCAAAGAGAATTGATTTGATAGTGTTGATGGGATGATATGAGATGTAATGGGAAATGATTCAACTAGGTATAATCTAATCTAAGTATTAAACACATGCATATATCTTAATCTAACATTATCTAAATATAAATATACCTGAGAATAAAATAAGATATGCAATCTACAATGATGTCTTACAACAATAGGTAATAAAGATCATTCAACTTCCAAAATAAATGAAATCGTTTAATGATAATTGTTTTGGATAAATAGTTAGACAAAACAATTGAGAGAAAAATATCACATATAAAATTCGTTCATGTATTCAGAACAGAATCAAAGCTAACATCATATAGAAGTGTAATAATGCAAAATTATAATTCTGACATTTCATACATAAATCAATAGAGAGAAGAAGTATTGCTTAATACATAAATACAACATAATAATACGATAAAAGTACCATATATAATAAGTCTTGCTCATGTGCTTCAACAATATTGACCCAATTTCATTCAATCCAACACATTCTAAGAGTACAAAAGTGCATTTCCGTAGAGCATGCTAGATATTCAAAGAAAAATAGATCATGTTCCATTCATTTCATCAAAACCTTCTCAAAAGTACATAAGTGTAATGTCTTGAAAAGTGTTTTTTATAAAATTTCTGGACCCCTCTCTAAATGCATGAGATGGGTTTAAATACTAAAATACTTGCCTCAAAATAGATTATTACAAAAATAGTTGAGGTTTCAAACAACCTTCCTCAGAATGAGCAAAAAATAAAATTAAAAATAAAATAAACTAATGACTAGCTCCTTTGAACTTGATCTCTGAGGTTGAAAATATCATTCATAACATTGGTCATATGGAACATAATTGTAACTTAACTTGGGCTCTTACACAAGTTCGAACCATGAAAAATAAGAAAGTTACGCAAGTATGGAGAAAGAGGCAAATACAATTCGAAAGTCCCTTGAACTCTCCAGCCAACAACACATGTTGTTGACCTGATCTTCGACAATTTGAGCATTTTAAAGGAAGATTCTGCCAAAAGAGATGATGCATACAGTCAAGGGGAGCTTGTGATTCTTGATCATTATTGTAGAAGAATTGGAGTGACGAATCTCTAAGCATTGTTGAAGCCATGATAAAGTAGTTCTGAGACATGAAGAGGGGATAATGTGCTAGTTGCAGCAATCCTTCTATCTTGAGTAAAAAGAAGAGCACTATGACAGGGGGAGTAATAGACCCATGAAGATCTACTATTCATGAAGAAGAGTAGCAGTTCGATAGGGGGAGTCCTTGTGCACTCCTTTTCCATTGATGTCAAAGGGGGAGAGAAGAAGAATATTGCCATCAATAACAAAGGGGGAGATTGTTAATCTAGGTTGTCATTGATGTCAATATGGCAATATTTTGGACAGTAAACAATGATGTGAAGCCAAGTAGAGTAGATCCATGAAGCAAAAGGAGTATGTCAATATGGCAATATTATAGGATACTAAATGATGATATGAATCCAAGGAGAAGTAGATAAGATCCGTGAAGAAACATGAGTAAGAAGCCATGAGGAGAAACCAAAGGAAAGCCAAGACAGTCAAGCCATTGGAGAGAATATCGGAAGTCATAGGAGTTATCAGAGCAAAGCTATCAAAGCAGAGAAGAGGTATTGGAACGATATCGGAAGCCATATGAAATCAAAGTTAGTGTAAGAGCGAGAGATTGAGGAGGAGCCATATCGGGAGTATCACATGTAATATATGCCAAAGAAGAACTGTAGAGTATCAAAGGAGTTAACGGAGGAGCCATATCAGACCAGAGAGGAGTGGAAAGTCAAGGGAGCTGAGGTTTTGGGTGAGAAGCGAGAGGTTGAGTGTTAGAGGGGGTTTGAGATAGAGGTCAATTTATTGCAGTAATTAAGTCGAGAGGGCAAGACTCATGCTTGGTGTGGAGTCTCATTACTCTGTGTATCTGTGTTCAACAATTAACTGTGTATTTCTTTGTATTCCCACTGAATGGATCGATCGTGATCCAATATTAAGTGAATGAATCAATATATGAGTGTCGTGTGTTAAACAGAGTGTGGTAGAAGCCGTGGTTTTAACACAGAGTCCATCAAAAGAAAGTGAGACTAAGTTAAGGAGGAAACAGACGAAGAATGCACAGGATCCGTTGGATCTCATAGATCAATGGTCATCGCATGGTGGAAGAGCGCGGAAGATAATCAACGAAGAGGTGGTTTCTCAAAACAGTAAGTGGTATTTTGGGAGGACAAAAAGCTGTAAGCTCTATTGAAGGGTAGTCACCCGATTCCATTAACCGTTCGACACGTAGCAATCAAGGAGAGAGAAAAACTACTTTATCGGGTAGGTATTCTCTGTGCTTGTGTCTCACTTGAAATTGTTTTGGATCGCTAGATCAAGCGGATCCAGATCAACGGTCATAAAGTGTCATACAAGTTGATTGATAAGGAAAAGCCATCAGCCGTTGATCTGGTGGAAGGAGATCAATGGTGGAGATCGAGTGGACTGGTTGGTGATTAGGCTAAGCGACAACTGTTGAATTTAGTACCAGATCGATGGTCGCGATTTAATTGCTAATCGTAGTTATGAAGGGTTGTCACCCATGAAACCTCCGATTGCGATAATACATGCGGACCTGCGGCTCCATTGTAAACCACCTATTGAAATATCAAATCTGCCATATCACAAGCCTCTTATAAAGCCTTGCCACATTGAAAGCACCAAGTGCAATAATAACATGGACCTGAATGAACCATTTAACACGACCAAATTTAATATCGCATCTGCACTGTATCGCTAGTCTCTAAGGGATGTCAAACCGCCGATTGTGATAAGGCTGTGGACCCGACGAACTTATTAAAAGTAGTTTAATATAATATCACATCCAGTAGGGGCAATCGACCATCGACTATGGTATGGGCACGAATTATAAAAGACCTTCGAAAGCCATGATTGTGATTAAAGGAATGCGATGTCTGTGAAAAATTAATGTATATTGTATGAATATTTAAAAGGGCCTCTCTGATATTTTTTAATATGCAACACTATTGTAATTCAGCCTCTCTTCTGAATTAACGTGTCCTGTGAGTATTGGAACACTCGAATAGATAGAGGAAGCCATAGATCGGGAATTTGAAGAATCAAGCGAGCACAGAGGAAGCTAAAGAGACCAAAGGAGGGAAGCCAGAAGGTCAAGCGAGCATTGAGAAAGCCAAAGCTCAAGCGAGCAAAGAGGAAGCCAAAGGTTAGCATATTAGGCTTATATAATAGAGAAAAAAGGTGGTTTTGGTTGGCGAACTGGAAGAAAGAAGGAAGCTGACAATCCAATAGGATAGAAAGAGGTCAAAGGTCCAGCAAGACAGAAGGAAGAGGAAGGTCTAGCCGGACAGGAGGCAGTAGAAGGACGAGCAACTCTGTTGATTGTGTTACCCTGTGAAAGACTCAAACCTGTGATGAATTCATCAGGTACATAATGCATACTGAAGAACAATTCTGTGATATAATAAATAAAGTTTCATTTGATATCGCTTGAAGGGAATAATAGCCAGGACCAATATTGAAGCATATGTGAATGTATTTCTAGGAAGTAAGAGATTTCAATAGCAAGAACAATGCAGAGTAGTCATGCTGGAAGCATTCACCATGACAGTTAGAACAGAGGCTTGAAACAGAGAGTTGGTTCTTGTGCAGAGCTTAGTGCAACTAATAGTAGACTCACTAAAACTGTGTGGAGACATTATCAGAGATCATGATGGCTATTTGATATCATTATGAGATAACTTTTGCAGACTCTGTGTGGACAATATGAAGATTTGTAAAGACTTCTTCATATGAAGACTGGTTTCCATTGATGCTGTAGCATGGAGACTACAGTGAAGCTGTAAACATACATAATTCAGTAAAGAAGAGTTTTGGGAGCAGAACATTACTATCAAACATGCCTTGACAACAGAGGGTTGAAGCCCTTGCGATTGGTGCCTCGGAAGTTGGAATGATTGGTGTCCTTGGAGTTGGTGCTCCTATATCCAAGGTTGGTAACTTGACAGCAGAGGGTTGGAGCCCTTGAGGTTGGTGCCTCAGAACTGGAAGGATTGGTGTCCTAGGTCCAAGGTTGGTGCTTTGACAAAACAGAGTTGGTGCTCTGGAGGTTGGAGCCTCACAAAAGTCCAAGTTTGTGCTTGGCAACAGATTGGAACCATATATATATATATATATATATATATATTATATATAATATATATATAATATATATATATATATATATATATATATATAATATATATATATATATAGATATATATCTATCTATATATAGATATATTGTATCTATTTTATTGCAAAGATTGTATTAATAAAAGCATTTATTCTTGTTGTTCATCTTGTGTTCTAAATATAAATGTTTTAATTGGTAAAATAACAATTGAAAAGAAATATTGATTCAACCCCCCTCTCAGTATTTCCAACATTAACTGCCCAGAAAATATGGAATCTGTCAATGTTGGTTCCATCTTTTGTGTAGAGGTTGTTAAACACTACGGAGTCATCCACTGGCTATGTAGTTTTACTAGAAATTGCTAGTATGTCTCCCAATTCATCTTGGTAGCTGTTTAATAGCCTCTTCCTTGTCCTGCACTGTCTATTTCCATTGTCGCTCTAGTTGTTTGACATTTGGTAGAAACCATGGTACACACTCTTTGATAAGGTTGGCGCGATGAATATTTTCATTTATGGCTTCTATTATTCTATTTGCTACTCTTGCTGCTATCACTGTTGCTGTTTATGCTTGTTTCAACTAAGAATCCCAATCCGTAAACATAATATCTTTGTGGGACCCTTCTAGTTTTGGTAGGCAAGCCTTTCTTCCATCCTTAGATTCTTTCCAGGTGATAAATTTAGAAACATTTTTGTGGATTTCTTTGTACTCAAACCTCATATCAGTTACTTGGTTTGTCAATTTATCACTGATCTCGTAGTAAGGATTTATTTACGAGATTTTTTGGCAGAATATTTCTTCTTGCTACATTAATAGGGAATTGAGTGTTGTGTGTGGAGTCTGATTATCTTTTGTATTCAAAGGTCTCATCTGGATGTATACCCTAGGAAGATTGTACGCCCCTCCATGCGGGGGGACTTGCCCCCCCACGGGTGTTCTGGGCGGGGGGGGGGGGGGGGGGGGCCGATCCCCCCTGGTTGGGGGTTTAGGAGCCAGCTGTTCCCCGACAGGGTTTAGGGGCAGCGCCCCTGAAGCTAAAAATAGATGTAAAATTTCCTTGTAAAAGTCTAGTAATTTCTAGTCAATATGGTCTGTTCATTAGGCAGATGATCTGACGATAGAAGTTATGTTTAATTTAGGGTTTTTTTTCCCTAGAAGGCAACCCCTCACTATATGTCAGGGAATTGTGTTGCATCTATGTATATCTGTATTCTGAGTGAGGAAGAGAGAGGAGATTGAGAGTGAAGAGGGTGTTACAGCAGATTTGCTATAGGTTGTATCTCTTCAGTTTGTTGGATATTATAATAAAAGAAGGATTGGATGTTTCTTCGTGGATGTAGCCCAAACTGGGTGAACCGCGTATATCTGTGTCTCTCTTGTTTTATGTGTTTATATTTCTGCAATATTTTATGTGTTCCATTGCTCTGTAATATATAATTTTCTAACAACTGGTATCACAACCGAAGGTCTACTTGGCTGATAAACTCGCCAGAGAGAAAGGTTCCTGGTTCGAGTGGGAGCAATGGCGAAAGATGGTAGGTTTAGGGTTGAAAAATTCAACGGCCAAAACTACCAATTGTGGGAGATGCAGATGGAATATTATTTGAATCAGAGAGATTTGTACCTACCATAAGCGGAAAGACAAAGAAGTCGATGAACATGACAAACACAAAATGGGATATTCTCGACAGAAAGGCACTTGGAACAATACGACTATGCCGAGTGGCATCGGTTGCATTTAATATTTCAAAGGAAATGACAATAGAGGGTTTAATGTCAGCATTGGCCAAAGTATATGAAAAACCCTCGACCTCAAATAAGGTATTTCTTATGAAGTGTTTATTTAATATGAAGATGTCAGAAGGTAGATCGGTTGCAGACCATTTAAATGATTTTAATACAATTACAAGTCAGTTAAGTTCTGTGGGGGCAACTTTTGATGATGAAGTTAGGGCTCTGTTATTTTTTTGCTCATTGCCAGAAAGTTGGAATGGTTTAATTATGGCCATTAGTAACTCTGTCTTTGGATCTAGTACTTTAAAGTTTGATGATGTTGTCAGTGCAATCCTTAGCGAGGAAATGTGATGGAAAAGCTTTGGTGAGACATTAGGTAATGCTTTGACTGCAAAGACTAGGGGAAGAAAAATGGAAAGAGGAAAGAGCCCTGAATATCACAGTAAGTCAAGAAAAGACAGATCCAAGTCTAGATCAGGGATAGTGTGCTGGAAATGTGGGAAGAAAGGACATCTGAAGAAAGACTACAAGTCTGGAAAGGGAAAAGAAGGAGACACGTAGCAAGAAACTAATCATGAAGCAAATCTAACAGGTGATGTGTTGAAAGATGCTTTGATTATTTCTTTAGAAAATAATATTGATGCTTGAGTGGTAGATTCAAGGGCCTCATTCCACGCCACACCTGATAAGAAACATGTTCATGATTATGTTCATGGAGATTTTGGACAGGTTTGATTGGGTGATGATGAAACCTGTAAAATCGTTGGAATGGGTATAGTTTTCATAAAACAACAAAATGGAAATCAGTGGCTATTAAAGGAGGTAAGGCATGTTCCATATTTGAAGAAAAATCTGATATCAACAAGGCAGTTGGGAGGTGAAGATTGCATAACTACTATCATAGATAAAACCTAGAAGGTCACTAAAGGACCCCTGATAATAGCGAAAGGAGGAAAGGTTGGTACATTGTATTTATGCAATGGTATTTCTAATTCGGTTAATACTTTAACCTCTACAGGAGAAGATACGACATTGTGGCCTCATAGGCTTGGGCACATGAGTGAGAAGGGGATGCAGATTATTCACTCAAGAAATTTGTTACCAGGTTTTGAAGCATGTTGATTTAAAATTTTGTGAGAATTGTGTTTATGGAAAACATAAGAGAATCAGATTCCTTAGAGTTGGGAAAGAAAAGAAGAGCAAAAAATTAGAGCTTGTTCATACAGATGTATGGGGACTTCCTCATGTATCATCTCTTGATGGCTCTCATTATTATGTTACTTTTATTGATGATGCAAATAGAAAAACCTGGATTTATTGTATTCAAAATAAATATGATGTATTTGATACTTTCAAGAAATGGAAAGCTTTGGTTGAAAATGAGACAAGAAAAAGGTTGAAGTGTCTCAGATAAGATAATGGAGGTGAATATTGCAACAAAGAGTTTGATAGGTACTGTTCAGAGAATGGAATTCGTAGAGAGAAGACAGTTCCAAGAACACCAAAAGAAAACGGCGTGTCAGAAAGGAAGAATAGGACAATCATGGAGCGTGCAAGGTGCATGATATTGCATGCAGGATTGGCTTTACAATTTTGGGTAGATGTGGTAGATACCACTGTTCATCTAATAAACAGAGGGCCTTCAAGTTCCTTGGATGGTGGTATTCTAGAGGAGGCATGGATAGGTAAAAAGTTAAACTACTCTTTTTTAAAGACTTTTGGTTGTGAAGCCTTTTTCCACATTAACAAAGAAAATAGAATAAAGATTGGGGCAAAATCAAAGAAATGTACCTTTATTGGATATGGTGTTAATGATTTTGGTTATTGATTTTATGATTATGAAAAACAAAAATCATTAGGCGCAAATATGTCATATTCAATGAAAAGGTTTTGTATAAGGATCAGCTGCAGGAAAAGAAACAGGGAAAAGAAAACAAAGAATACACAACGCTTGACGATATCACAGGAAAAGTGATGGTGCCTGAAAATCATAATGATCAACATCTAGAACAGCAACCACAACAACAACAAGTACTTCAAACACCTGAAAGTGGTGTTAGAAGATCTACTAGGATAAGTAGACCCCCTGAATGATACTCTCCTTCATTATATTATGTATTTTTGACTGATTCTGGTGAACTAGAATATTATGAAGAAGCAATGTAGGTAGAAACCAGGAAGAAGTGGGAGCAAGCCATGAAAGAAGAGATGGACTCCTTAGCACATAACCAGACTTGGGACTTAACTAGGTTGTCTGTAGGTAAAACAACATTACAGAATAAATGGGTTTACAAGTTGAAGGAAGAAGATGGAGGTAGAAAAAGGTACAAAGCTAGAATTGTGGTGAAGGGGTTTGCACAGAAGAAAGGTATTGATTTTGATGAAATATTTTCTCTTGTTGTGAAAATGACTTCAATCAGAACTATTCTAAGTCTAGTAGCAGCTGAAGATTTGCATCTTGAGTAGTTAGATGTAAATACATCCTTTCTCCATGGGGATTTGGAGGAAGAGATATATATGCAACAACCACAAGGATATGAGGTAAAAGGGAAGGAGAAACTAGTGTGTAGGTTGAAGAAGAGCTTGTATGGCTTAAAATAGGCTCCAAGGCAGTGGTATCTAAAATTTGATAGGTTAATTTCTGAACAAGGTTATACTAGGTGTCACTCTAATCATTATGTTTATCTCAAAAGGCAAGGATGGTAGCTATATTATATTGTTATTGTATGTAGATGACATTCTTGTTGTAGGTTCTAACATGTAGAAGATAAATGTGCTCAAAAGGAAATTGGAAAACTCATTTGCAATGAAGGATTTGGGTGTTGCAAAACAAATCCTTGGTATGAGAATAACTAGAGACAGGAAGAATCGCAAATTAACATTGTCTCAAAGTGAGTACATAGAAAAGGTGTTGAAAAGGTTTTAATATGTAGAATACAAAACCAATTAGTATACCTTTGGCTAGGCATTTCAAATTAAGTAAGGAGGAGTGTCCCAAGACTCAAGAAGAAATGGCTCATATGTCTGAAGTTCCATATGCATCAATAGTTGGAAGCTTAATGTATGCAATGGTCTACATAAGGCCTGACATTGCACATGCAGTAGGAGTTGTAAGCAGGTACATGAAAAATCCAGGAAAAGAACATTGGATGGCAGTGAAGTGGATTCTCAAGTATTTGACAGGTACCACAAATTAAGAATTATGCTTTGGTGATTCAAACATTGTTCTACAGGGATATGTTGATGCAGATATGGCAAGTGACAGAGATAATAGGAGGAGCACTACAGGATATGTATTTACTGTAGGTGGAACAACTATCAGCTGGGTTTTAAAAATCCAAAGTGTTGTTGAAATTTCAACAACAGAAACATAGTATGTTGCTACTACAAAGGCTAGTAAAGAAATGATTTGGTTACAAAGGTTTCTGGATGAATTGGGTAAGAAGCAGGAGTTGGGCAGGTTATACAGTGAAAACCAGAGTGCCATACATCTTGCAAAGAACTCTACATTTCATTCCAAGACTAAGCATATACAGCTCTAGTACCATTTCATATGGTCAACATTGGAAGATGAACAGTTGAAGCCGGAAAAGATATACACTAGCCAGCATTTTGCAGATATGCTAACAAAAGTTGTAACCAGGGAGAAACTGAGAATTTGCTCAGTTTCAATTGGTCTTCAAGTATGATGAAGAAGATGAGAAACAACCAGGTCCAAAGTGGAGTCATTGTTTAACAAATGAAGCAGCGGTGGAGTTGCTATAATCAGTCTCCAAGTAGGAGATTGATGGGTGTGGATCCTGATTATCTTCTATATTCAAAGGTCTCAGCCAGATGTATACCCTAGGAAGACTGTACACCCCTCCATGCGCGGCGGGGGGGGGGTGTGTGGGGTACTTGTCCTCCTCGCGGGGGTTCGGGGGGGATGATTCCCCTCGGCTGGGGGGTTCGGGGGCCAGCTCTCCCCCAGCGGGGATTCAGGGACAGTGCCCCCAAAGCTAAAAATAGATGTAAAATTTATTTGTAAAAGTCTAGTAATTTCTAGTCAATCTGGGCCGTTCATTAGGCAGATGATCTGACGGTAGAAGTTATGTTTAATTTAGGGTTTTTTTCACTAGAAGGCAACCCCTCACTATATATGAGGGAATTGTATTGCGTTTATGTATATTTGTATTTTGAGTGAGGAAGAGAGAGGAGATTGAGAGCGAAGAGGGTATTACCGTGGATTTGCTGTAAGTTTCATCTCTTCAGTTTGTTGGATAATATAATAAAAGAAGGACTAGCTGTTTCTCCGTGGATGTAGCCCAAACTGGGTGAACCACGTATATCTGTGTCTCTCTTGTTTTATGCGTTTAGATTTCTACAATATTTTATGTGTTCCATTGCTTTGTAATATATAATTTTCTAACATTGAGGTCGACTATTTCTTTGATGAATGCATCAATTTGTGGGTTGTTTTGAATTTATCTATCATGGCTTTCACTTGACGAATTTGTGAATCCTTTGCTGATAAGCTGGCTTGGTGATGTACCCTCATATGCTCAAATTATCTTTGAAGTTGGGCTACCTGTAATTTTGCTTGCTGATTAGTTTCTTCTTGGGCTAATTGCTGTTCTAGCAGCAGAATTTTCTGTTCCTTTTCCTTCAACAGAATTTAGACTTCTATTGCCTTGTCGATGGTTGCTGTGGCATAAGCTCCTACAAACTGCGACAACTTTGTGATATTCTCTGATGGGTTGATAGGCCTGTCCTTCCACACATATCTATTGGTTCATTTTCTTAAGTTGTAATAGCTATGGCATCCCGTTTTCTTTTCTTCATTTGTCTTTTGACTACAACCTTATGGGTAGGATTGTAAAATATATCTAATGGAGGTATCTCCTCAATTCTTAACACAATTTCAGAGGTAGGAATAATAGGAATAATCTCAATATCTTGAGTAGCTGTAGCTCCTTCCTATGTTGTTCTTGAATTTGCTTTATGCTGGGTTTTCTTGGGGGTTTGTAGTTTAGATGTTTGCTCAAGATTTGTGTCTCTATGGAGATTCTTATTGAATTTATCCCATTCTTGTTCTAGGTTAATGACTGGAGCTTTACCTGACTGAGCTAAAGTAGAAGCAACCTCAGCCTGTTTCTTTGCCAAGGCTTGCTCGAACGTATCCTCTGTACTTCCAACTGTGTCTTTCTCAGACTCTTTATTTATATTTCCTCCCCCATTTTGAGATTGTCATTATGATTTCTCTAACTGATGAGTCTACTTCTCTTGGGTTTCTTCTTCAGAATTTTCTTTGGAACTTCTCTCCAAGCTTACACTAGGAGTTGGCTCTCTTATTAGTTCAATCTGCATAATGTCCAATGGGACCTTTAACAGTCTCTTATTCCTGTACGCATGAAAAGAATTAATATCCTTCGAGCTTAATAATAACAATTCCATATGTAGGACTTGTGAAAATGTTTCTTCTTGTTGGAAGAGGTCATCAATGACATCCTCTTCACACGTGAACTATTTGACTTTTACCATAGTAGTAAATTCCTTAGAAATGTGATTTGGGTCGTATTTCCTTCTTGGAACTGTAGCCAATTTCAGAGACATAGTAATCTCTGCTTCCTTTACTGCATGTCCATAATCATGTAATGAAAAAGCACCACATTGTAATGGGAAGGTTGCCCAAATGGCTTTCGTCTATTCTTTCAGTCCTCTTGTTAAACCACCTTCCCCTGCTGTCTGGTGGGCTATTTCTCTAGCCAATAGTTTATCGGGGACATAATATGGGAGGACATGTAGAGAATAAATGCTCCCAAAAATTCTAACATAGGTGAATGTCTCATCCCCAAACCATCTGGATACTGGAAATATATCTGCTTCGGCCTCTTTAAAAAACCTAGGGGTTGTTCTATCAAAAACTTCTTTATGAATATGCAACATAACACCCTGACAAATTTTATAAAAATGGGGGTGGAATTGAGATTCCAACATATCTTTATGGTATATATGGATGGGAAGCGAGTTCTGTACAATCCACTTCAACCCCATATTGGGAAACTGAGAACAAAAAGAAATTGTGTCCATAAAAAATCACTCATAAAGAAAGGGGGCAAAATCCTTGAAGAAACACTTCTTTTCTTTCTATATTCCATAATGGCCTCTGCTAAATTGTCTGATAAAATCTTACCCTAGTTCATAATTGTTGCATTTACTACTGCATCTATTAACAAGAGCCACTCCATGGAAAATTTGGTGCTATTAGGTTTACCGAATAACTTACACATCATTGCTGCTGTGAAACTATGAGGGGGAGAGATGGATGCTATTGAGTACATACCAGTTTTATCCCATTTGAGTTTGTGTCCACTTGGCCTCCAGGTCTGTGTAACGTCCAATGAGTCCTCGTTCTCCTTGGCGAAATTCTCAAGGAACTCTTTGTTATAGAGCTTTTGAGGCTCTGCTAGCTGGTACATTAGTCGTGGATTTTCTAGTGAGAAAGACCCCATGACTTAATGCCTTTTATTATTGAAAGCTTTGTCTAAGATGTCTACCTCATCAATTACCCATTTGACCATATCCATGTATGAGATTATCTTTGGTCTTGTAGCTATTCGATGTAAAAATGAACATGTTGTTTCAAAATAGGAGGCGTCAGATGACTCATGAGCATCATTCGTGGCCTTTGTTACTAGTGGTCTGGGCTTCTCTTCTTCTCACAGGTTATACATGGCTTCCCATGTTATGGTTCCTCCACCCTTGCTACATGTAGTATCGGGGAAAAGTGGTACCATGTCAGTCACCTTTCTCTTCTTCACCATTCTTTCTAATGATGTTTTCTGCGGAGGTTTCATAAAATAGAGGAATGGAAGTTATTGGATAAACGCAAAGCGAGAATGAAAGTGAGATTTAAATGATACAGTTAACCTCGAAAGGTGACAAGAAATGAGATTTTATTCAAAACGTAGATGAAAAGATATCAAATCACGTCGAGCCGCTCTTAACATAAATTCCTTTAAACTTATTAAATACGCACTAAGATCTTTCATCATTTCCTTTATTACTCATTTAAACTACTGCATCTCAAACGGGAAGGGAAAAAATTTAAGGTGGTGAGTTTAAAGTGCAAAATGCTGATTATGCGATTGTGATAAGACTATCACAATATCACATTTTTGGTTGTGCATTTTTCTAGAGTTGTTTAGGATTTTGCGAGACATGAGGTGATTGTTTAGAGTGCAGTCTACTTAAATGAATAATTATTGCGTAAAGTGCCTTTTTACTAAGTGTCAGACTTAGCTTGTAGTTTATAACAATTATTTTTATTGGGTTTGGTTTCTATCATGCTCCACAAACTTTTGTAGTTCACAAGGTTGAATTTATTTAAAGTGTTGTGATGCGATAAGTATTGGCTTGATCTACTGCAATATCACAGTTCACATATTCCAACATGCCTTGTGAGTTGTGTTTTTTTTGAAAGCCGATATGCGATTGCGATAAGTGCTTCATTTCACAAGAAATGCCTTAAGTCTTAGCTTTAAATAGAAAGTTTAATGATATCCTAAGTTTATTAGGGTAATCCCTTCCATCGCAATACGTGGATCCTTGTTGTTAATTAACCTTTGATACACTTGGTCCAACGATATGGGATACAAGCAAGAATTTCTGACTTAAAGGGATTTGACTTGATATCTTAATTTATTTCTAAAAATTAAAAAAGTAAGCGCTAAGTGCTAAGTTTTTCTTGGAGGATTTTTTATAAAGGGTCCTCATTTATTTATAGAATATTAACTATTAAATCAATAAATGGGGGGGGGGGGTTGTTGAACAACACAACAAGTCCCAATCTACCCTATCGAGTATGTAGAGTATTAGTTGATTCGTTGGAATTACTTTTGGCAGAGGCAGGGCTAGAGTGTACATGAGTGCACTACATAATTTAAGAACTTGGAAATAATGTTAAGTATGTCTCCCAAGAAACTATAAATACTCCTCAAGTATTTCGGGGGTCAATATAGCCATTTGCGAAAGAAAGTGATGTTGTTTAAACCTAAAACGATGGAGGAGGCTTGTATACAAGCACAATACTTGAAAAAAATATGCCAGAAGAAAGGGATGTCAAGTGGTTCAAACAGAAGGAAAACCAGGAAGCTTCCAGGGAGGGGAAGAATAAGTGGAAAGGGGAAAAGTACAAGAAGACAATATGCACAACACATTAGTGGAATGATCCTAGAAACCTCTGCAACATTAATGGTCATACAAAGGAGAAATGTTGGAAATTACATCCAGAGCCCAACCTAAAGAATCATAAGAAGGACGCTAAGAAGAAAAATATAATAGACACATATTTAAGAATTGAGGTAGAAAGCACCTTATACATGGACAAGAAGATTGTATACACACTAGTGTAGAAGGGGGTGAATTTGAGTATCCTTTAACAAAAAAAGGATAAGGAGATGACCAAACTCTTCCATATAAAAATACATGTCAAGAAGAAAAAAATGATGCTCTCTTTGTCTCAGGATTATAGACAAATCTCATTGTAGTAGAGCTGGTCAATAGATGGGATTGTAGGTTTGTGATCATTCTAGTCCATATCCATTTGGATGGTTAAATATGGATGCAAAATTCAAAGTAGAAAAACAATGTAAAGTAAAATTTACTAGTCTAATTTTATTGATGAAATATAATTAGATGTAGTCCCACTTGATGTATGTGGAGTTATATTTGACAATACCTATATGTACATGCAATATGCAATCTTCATGTATACCACTAACTGTTATTTCCTCATTAAGGATAAAAAATCCTTCATCATCAATGCACATAAGGGAGATTCTAATATTTCATTGGTAAGTGCCAACCTAGCCAAGTAATTAATTAATGCTAGCGAGAAACTTGGTTTGTAGAAGAGTCAATGAGAGTAAAGGCATCATTAGAGGGGTGCATTATGAATAGAGACAACAAATATAAGAGTTCTTATACTCCTACAAGGGAGTGTTCTAGGATCTTAAATGGATACAACCCAAGAGGAAGTGGAGCACGAGATCCAACTATTGTCAGACTCTTTATTGTTAAACATCAGACTATATAGGTAGATTTTTCTAGAAGAAAATTAGGTGAAGAAGAAGTTGCAAAAACTACCAGAGTAGGGTGTTATTTGACTAGGTACCTCACCATGTGGGTCACCCATTGTAATTATGCTTGAAAAGGACGAGACTTAGTGAATATGCATTGGTGACATGAAAATAAACAAATTTACACTCAATAATAGGTACCCCTTGTTGGAAATAATACTGAGAGGGGGGGTGAATCAGTATTATCAAATTATTTTTCAATATATCTTCCAGATTTATACTTTAATTTATTATTCAGATATTGATCATTAGTTTGTATGTCAGTACCATATAATAATGAGCAAGAACAAGAAAAACAGATAATCACACAAAGGAACACCAGATATAAGGTGGAAACCCAATGTGGGTGAAAACCACCAGCTGCAATATGTCACTATCTTCTTTCAATTAGAAACTTCTTTTACAATGATTTTGTACTAGTGCAGTCCTTTACTAGTATGTAGGCTGCAACCTGCAGAGAGCTACAACCCTCTCTCGTTTTCCAGTCTCTCCTGGAAGGGAGCTACAACCCCCTTTGCTCTTTTACTTTTTTAAGGACCATGTTTCATTAATTTTCAGACTGGATCCATGAAGATCAAATAATCATCAAGTACATGTGATCAGCCAATCTCCTTATACAATCAACCAATGAATCACCCAACTTCTCAGAATGCTGTAAACAGAAAAGTAATACCATAAATCTAAACCTAGAACTTTGCAGCAATAGATAAAAGGCAACCAATAATTATTTCAAAAGGGGTCCGCAACTTCACCAATAGCAACCTGCGGATATCCGTAGTTCTTTTGTTCCAAGACTGTGCAGATCCGCACTTGATCTGTCTTGTGATCTGCATACCACCGCACTTAGCCCTTCTGCTGAACTGCGTACCACTATCGAGATCCGCACCTGCACTTTCTGCCCGACAGCGCACCTCCGCACCTGATCCTTCTGTTTCTTTGCGTACCCACGCAACCGAACCTTCTGTCGCGCTGTGTACCTCCGCACCTGCGCCTTCTGCTGCGCTGCGTACCTCCACACCTGCGCCTTCTGCTAAGCTATGTACCTCCGCACCTTCGCCTTCTGCTGCGCTGCATACCTCTGCACCTGTGCTGTGGATCGCCTGTGAACCTTTGAATAGAGCCAATTTATCAGTCCTCCAATGTGCCATAGACTGTCAGATCCACAGATCTTATCATGTGCCAATGAGATCACGACTTATCAATAGATCCGCCTTACAGTTTACAGAATTCTCCTTAATTTAGATCTAGCATTATCAAACTGATCACCCAAAATTTTGGATCTTAAGATATTCAAAATTCAAAAAGGTATCTAGCCAAATGATCTCCTTCCTTTTTATAGGCAAGACTTTACTCAAACCATGGTCCAAAACCATAGGTATTCAATACTAGGAACCCAATACCTTGTATCAATACTTTTAGATGCAAAACCACAGACCAAAACCATAGGATCAAACATGTCGGGCTAAATACCATGGACCATTCATAAAGATTCCCACGTGCGCGCGCTTCTCTGCATTGGAGAGAGTGAGATGGGGTCCACACCTTCTGAACGGAGAACCTGTGGGTATGTCCGCACTTCTTGGTCGGGGTACCTGCGGGTCCGCACCTTTGGTTAGGCTCACCTGCGGGTATCTCATTTTCTATAATTTGAGAGCCTGAACAGAGATCTGCCACTTGAGTGAGTTGCCATCAGGTACAACACCTGTGCCATAGTGCCAAACCAGAATCATAATGCCAACAATCTCCCCTTTTGGACTTGATGGCAACCGCAAGATCCTCAACGTCATTCTCCCCCTTTGGCATCAAGGGCAAAAGGTTATGATCCCCATGAGAACATGCTTAAGTCTTTGCTCTGCTGATCATGCTCCCCCTGACTATAGACCAGATCTGCAAAAGAAAAATTTCTTGAAGAAGAACCATAATCCACCATACACCATAAATGACCGTGAAAGAGATAGAGACCATAATGCCAACAATGCATTATATATGCTCCCCTTGAACCCGTGCCATTCGATCTTCGACCAATCCATAACCCAGCAAATGTACGCGTATACCCCATATGAAACTCACGTACAACCAACAATCTCTGAAACATACGAGATTCAAAAACAAGATGATGCATCAACTACCCCCAACTTTTTCCTGAGGTATTCAAAGGTCTCCCTGGGCAATGGTTTGGTGAGTATATCAGCAACTTGTTCCTTAGAAGGAACATACTCCAACTTGACCTTATGTTCAAGCACTTGTTCCCTGAGAAAGTGATACTTGATCGGTATGTGTTTGGTCTTTGAATGCATGACTGGGTTCTTTGAAATGCTGATTGCACTTGTATTATCACATAAGATGGAGATAGGTGGTGTACAAGTGATTTGAAAATCCTGCAAGGTTTGCATCATCCAAAGAAGTTGAGTGCAGCAAGGTGCAGCAGCCACATATTCCGCTCCAGTCGTAGATAAAGCAATCGAACTTTGTTTCTTGCTGAACCAAGATACTAATCTGGAACCCATAAAGAATGCACCACCACTTGTGCTCTTCCTGTCATCCACGCTTCCAGCCCAATCTGCATCTGTGTAAGCATGAAGAGTGAGATCTGTATCTCTTGGATACCATAAGCCATAGTTTTGAGTTCCTTGAAGATACTTGAAAATTCTCTTTACTACCTGAAGATGGGTTTCCTTAGGATTTGCCTGAAATCTTCCCACTATTCCCACTACATGCATGATGTCTGGTCGGGTACCTGTCAAATAAAGAAGACTTCCAATCATGGATCTGTAGGTTGGCTGATGCACTGCTGCTGATTCATCATTTTCACTAAGGCTGCATCCTGTAACCATGGGTGTACATACTGGTTTTGCATCTTCCATGCCATATTTCTTCAAAATCTACTTGAGATACTTGGTTTGAGACAAAAAGATACTGCCTTCATTTTGTTGGATTTACAATCCAAGAAAGTATGTCAGTTCTCCAAGCAAAGACATTTCGAATTCTTTTTGCATCACCAAGGCAAAGCTTTGACTCATAGCTTCTTCATTGCTGCCAAAGATAATAACATCTACATACACAACAAGTATTAGCAATTTGTCATTTTCAATTTTTATATAAAGATTGCTATTTGTTGATCCTTTTGAGAATCCTTGTTGATGAAGATATTTGTCCAAACGATAGTACCAAGCCCTTGGAGCCTGTTTAAGACCATAGGGAGCCTTTTTTAGTTTGCAAACAAGATTTGGATCATTCCCAAGAATGAAACCATCTGGTTGCTCAATGTACACTTCTTCTTCTAAGTCTCCATTCAGAAAGGCTGATTTCACATCCATTTGAAATACTTTAAATTGCTGAAAGCTTGAGAGAGCGAGGAACATTTAGATGGCCTCAAGTCTAGCAATGGGAGAAAAAGTTTCTTCAAAGTCTATTCCTTCTTGTTGAGCATACCCTTTACAGACAAGTCTGGCCTTGTTTCTAATAACTTCCCCATTTTCATTCAACTTATTCTTGAAGATCCATTTTGTTCTTATGACATTCTTATCTTTTGGTCTAGGAACCAATTCCCAGATGTTGTTCTTTTCGATCTTCTCAAGTTCTTCATCCATTGTGTTGACCCAACATTCATCTTTGCATGCCTCTCTTACATTTTGTGGTTTAGTGGAGGAGAGTAATGCCAAATAGCTTGAAGCTTCAACAATTGTTCTTCTTGTTTGTATGCCTGCCTCCTTTTGCCCCAAAGTTTGTGATTCTGAATGATTCTTTTGAACATACCTGGAATGAGTCTTTTCTTCTATCCTTATCTGTTCCTCTAGCACCTTATGGGTTTCTTCTTCATAGGTTTCTTCTTCATCATCAATCTGATTTTGAGGGTAGTCTTCATCCTCTTCGATATTTTCATAATTTACTTGCCTAGGAATGTATCCTTTTTCATCAACCACTACATCAATGCTGTCAACAATTCTTCCAAGTCTTTTATTGTAACACTTATATGCTTTGCTGTTGGGAGAATAACCAAGGAGAATGCCTTCATATGCTCTAGGTTCAAGTTTGCCAAGCTGTTCATCATTATTCTTAATATAGCATTTGCTTCCAAAAAATTTGAAATGCTTTATCGAAGGAGTCTCACCATACCAGAGTTCATGAGGAGTTTGAGTGCTATTCACTCGAACATTTGTTTTGTTGAGAATAACAACCGCAGCAAATGCAGCTTCACCCCAGAAGGTTGCGGGAGTTCTAGACTCATCAAGCATAGCATGAACCATTTGTTGAATAGTTTTGTTCATCCTTTCCACTACTCCATTTTGCTGAGGAGTCCTGGCTGTAGAGAATTCTCTTCTTATTCCATGTTCTTCACAGAAATCGAAAAATTCATTTGAGGTAAACTCCCCACCTCTGTTAGACTTGAGGCACTTAATTTTGTGATCTGATTCATTTTCAGCCAAGGCTTTGAAAGATTTGAATTTTTCGAATGCTTTGTCCTTGTGTTTCATAAGTCCCAACCAAACCATCATGGAGAAGTTGTCAATGAATAATATAAAGTATTCTTATCCTCGAGGTGACCTTGTCCTAAATGGGCCACATACATCTGTATGGACTAGTTCAAGAGGCCTGCTGGCTGATCCATCCTTCTCAGGGAAGTTAGTTCTAGTTTGCTTACCAAACTGACATGATTTGCATATGGTGTTGTCTAGAATTTTGATGTCTGGAAGACCACGAACTGCTTGGTATTTGCATCCTTTCCTTATTTGTGAAAATCTTAGATGCCCCAACCTCCGGTGCCATAACCAGTGTTCATCATCCTTGCTCAAATAGCATTGTTGTTGTCCTTCTTCAAATATGTATAGGTTATTTGGAGTTCTTCTGCCTTTGATCACTGTTTTTCCTGTATCAAGATCACGAACACTACATCCATTTGATCGAAATATTACCTCGGTTCCTTGATCACACATCTGATTGACACTTAGTAGATTATGCTTCAAGCCATCAACATACAAAACATTTCCAGCTTTGACCTTTTCTTTCAACTGAGCAGTGCCTTTTCCTTTTATGGCTGCAGGGGTATCATTTCCAAAAGAAACTTTCTTTCCGTTTTCTAAAGCAGTATATGATTCAAGTTTTTCTTTATCACCTGTCATATGCTTTGAACATCCACTGTCGATGTACCATAGATTTTCCTGTCCTTCTTCATAAAAATCTATCCCACATCTTTTTGGTTGTGGTTCCTTTATTCTCCATGTTTTGGTGCTTGAGGCTTGTTCCTTTGTCTGCCGAAACTTGCTCCTGCATTCAGAATCTTCATGACCGAAGTTATTACAAATAGAACATTCAATTTCATTTTCAAGGGCCGAAAATTTGTTATAGGTCCTTTTCGTAATTCCAGTCATACTTCTTTGTTTTTGAGCTTCTCTAGTCATGATTGTCTTATAGGCAACACAGTGAGATGCTTTGTGACCAAAAGTTATGGCAAGAGAAACATTGGCCATTGAAGAAACTTCTGCGAGTATCAAATCTACCAGCCAAATTATTGTAGTTTCTATTGTCATCCATTCTTGAAGCAAATTGAGAAGTTTTTACCTATAGCTAGTTGTAGCTTTTTTTCACCCTTAAGATGGATTGCCCCTGGTTTAGCTAGTAGCCTTTGTTTATTCTTGATGTAATTCATCCCTGTTTTATCCGGTGATCTTTATTTGGATTTTGCTCATTCCTCCTTGCTGCATCAAGATAAATCTTTGAGGTGGATGCTTGAGATGTTTCCCCATTATACCCCAGCCCTGTCTTGATTAGTGGAGAATGTTGTACATTGATAATCTCATCCAGAGTTTCAAATCCTTTAGCAAATTTCAGATTAAGAGCCTTTGTTTTCTCAATTTCTTTTCTAAGGCCAACAATTTCACATTCTAACTTCTCAAGGAATTTTTCTTTTTCATCAAGTTGAAATTGCAGAGTATCAATGATCACATTATTTTCTTCTAAACATGTCTTGAGTCTAGAAATCTCTTCATAAAAGCCATCCACATGTATAACATCCATGTAATCATCATCTTTAAAAGCCATTAAAAGTTTATAGTTATTGCCTCGTTCATCTTCATCACTATTTGATGGACCATCACTGTCTTCATGAGTGTAATAACTTTTCTTATTTGCATTATGTTTCTTGTTCCATCTAACAAGTTCCTTCCCCTTGTCAATCTTACCCTTATAAGGACATTTGGCAGCATAGTGACCTACTCTTCCACAAGCAAAACATTTGAAAGGTAACTTACCTCTGAATCTTCCAGTACCCTGTTGAAGATTTCTGACAAAATTTGATTCTTCTTCTTCTTCTGACACGTGTCCTGACTCATAGTACTCTCCTTTGCCTGAAGCCTTGAAGGAAGCTTCTCTCCTGTCTGATGGACCTCCTTTCCTCATTTCATAAGCAGTTAGAATTCTGTGCAGCTGTGACATTTTAAGGTTTTGT
>APFE031046529.1:68425-99975 GCA_000404065.3 Pinus taeda
AATTAGTAAAAATCATTTGTCGGTTTCTTTATGAAATTAGCTTATTGGCTTATTTGGCTTATTTATACTCACGTCGATAAGCTCTCTTCTCTCAATAATCTTGCATTCATTTTCTATATTCTATCTGATTAGTCCTGATGATGGACCCCCTTTGGGGTTTGAAACGTCGGCAGAATGAACAAGAAACTGTGGATAATCCGGATCATGACACTGCAAGAAAGAATTGTGCAACAAATAAGGAAATTCATTGTGTTAGGTCCATATAATACTAGTGTATTCCCCCATTACTATTGTCATTGTAGCCCTTATTGTTATTCTTATTCCTATGTTGTCCCTATATTGTTTATTATGCCCCATAGAAGCCCAATATTTTTATTGTTGTGTCCTTACATTATTATTGTTATGTTGGCTCTGATTATGTTGTGACCCCTTAGGCTCCTATATATAGAAAGGAGGTTTTATCATTTGAAACATCCAATAATTTTTCATTTGTGTAATCTAAAGGAGGTTTCCCCCTCTAAGAGGTCAATTTTGAAGGTGTTGATCTATCTTTTCTTCTATTTTGTGAGCTCGTTGCATAACATTTGGTATCACAACGCTGGATTCTAGGGTTTCACTGCTTCAAACGGGCCATCGTGGAATTTTCCATATAACATTTTTTTCAACAACGTTTCAAAAGTTGTAATTAAAACCCATTTGAGCCTAAATCTTTATGAACCTTGGGTACAAATTTCAAATCTTGTCTCACTATATTTTCAGAGATATGATCCAAGGAATTTAGGGTTTTTGCAGGCTCCTGAATTACATCTAAAATAGGTGACCTTGGGAAAATCGTCATAACTTTCTCTCTGAGAATCGCAATGAAATTTCATAAAAATTTATAGAAAGAGAACAAAATTTATCTTTTTTGTACTATTTTCAGGTTCGAAGGTCGAAACAGTGACACGTGGAACTTCGTACAAGTTTGCTCTACTGAACCAATGTATAATCTAGCTATCGTGGGAGATTTGGCATAACTATTTCTTGGAGAACCAAACCTTTATTAGACTTGTGGGGTTGGAAAGAGGACTCAATGTTCTACCACAATATGCAATTTCAGACCTTGAAGATCCTAAATTACAGAGATACAATATATTCAATATCAAGCTCCTATAATGAGAAAAACAATGTGTAGTATTTTTAAATTTTTTCATAAGTCTGGTTTGAAACATTAGTTTGAAGTGATTCAAAGGGCATAGTGAAGCATAATTATCAGTAATTGATGACCCGAAGAAAGAAAATGGAAACACCTTGTAAGAAACTTGAAATCTCTACTATGACACATGAAGAAGAAGAAGAAATGCAACATGATATATCAAAATTACGACACCAAGTGCAACAAATTTCGCTCTCACAAAGAGTAACCAAAAATGAAATGGAAGCTAAGATGGATGGGTTGAAGAAAAAAAATAAAATTAGACATGGAAGGGTTGAATAATGACATGAAAACTAATATGGATGACATGAAAGCTAGTATGGAATATTTTAAGAATGGTTTAAAAGTAGACATGGAAGGTTTCAAGGAAAGGTTTGACAAGGTTGCTACAAGAAATGCTTCCTAATAGTGAAAATGTATTAGATGAAACTCACGATGAGAGAAAAAATAAATTTTAATCATGATTTCATAGACTCTAACATTGGATCGAAGACCCACCATGTTCCAAAGATCGATATGAGGAAGTTTGATGGAAAGGATCTTGTAACATGGATGCTACAAATGGAGCAATATTTCGATTTATATAAATGTGCAAAACACACAAAAGGTACACATTGCAACTTTATATTTGGAACCTAATCAATTTGTATGGTATCAATGGCTTTTCTCTCATAAAAAAATTGTCACTTGGTCAATTTTTACGAAGGAAATGATAACACATTATGAGGATACAAAGAGAAACACCTTCTTTAGTCAATTGATAAATCTCAAACAAAAGGGTTCAATGGTGAAGCACATTGAGGACTTCCAAAAATTGAATATAAGGGTAAATGATATTTCAGAGGAGCATATGATTGATGTGTTCATAGGGACTTTAAATGCTAAAATCCAACCTGAAGTTTGCCTTTGGGAACCTGATTCATTGGAAAAGGCATTCAGGTTGGCAAGAAAAATTGAAAGCAAAATTATGGAAACAAGGAAGCCTACCACTCACAACTATAAACATGGAAGTGTTGTTGCCCCTAGCCTTCCACAACCTACAAGGTTGACACCACAAAAATTGGAAGAAAAAAGAGCAAAAGGATTTTGTTATAGTTATGATAGAAAATACACTAAAGGTCATAAGTGTGCTGAGAAGATATTATTATACATAGATTGTGAAGAGGAGGAAGAAAAGGAACAAGAAAAGTCAAAAAAGAGGATATGCTCCAGGAACCAACCCTAGAAATAGAAGAAATTAATCTGACCATATCTTGTAATGCATTGGCAGGAATTACCACTTCTCAAACTCTCAAGATAGAAGGACATATCAAGAAGAAAAAGGTAATCATGTTGATTGATTCGGGTAGCACTCATAATTTTATTCATTATAAGATAGCCAAGGAACTGAATTGCTTCCTATATCCAGCACCAAAGTGTCAAGTGATGGTTACAAATGGAGGAACCATAAATTGCTTTGGAAAGTGCCATAATATCAAGTTATCTAGTGAAGAATATGTATTGAATAGTCCAATGATTTCCATTCCAATGGGTGGTGCTAATGTTGTACTAGGAGTCCAATGGCTACAATCTTTGGGTACAATATCTTTTAATTTTCAAGAATTTTTCTTGAAATATTTTTGTGAAGGAAAGGAAGTTGAATTAAGGGGTATCACATGGAAACTGGGTAAGGTAATCAACTCTAACGTCATGACAAAGGTTCTAAAGAAAGAACAAAGGGGTGTAATTGCACAATTATGTTCACTAGAGGTTCCCACGTCAAAATCATTTATTTCTCCTGATATCCAAAAAGTCTTTGACAATCATTCCAAGGTATTTGAGACTTCCAAAGGCCTCCCACATATTTGTGATCATGACGATGATATTCATTTGATTCCAGGAAGTGTTCCACCGAACATCATGCCTTATAGATATCCCTATGTCCAAAAGAGTGAAATTGAACGTATGGTTGCAAAAATGCTAGAGGTTGGAATAATTCAACCTAGTCAAAGTTCTTTTTCTGCTCCAGTAGTATTGGTGCACAAGAAAGATGGATCATGGTGCATGTGTCCAGATTATAGGGAGCTCAACAAGTTCACTATTAAAGATAAATTTCCCATTCCAGTCATTGATGAATTATTGGATGAATTACATGGGGAAATCTACTTCACCAAGTTAGATCTTCATCCAGGATATCATCAAATCAGAATGAAGACTGAAGACATTCCAAAAACAACGTTTAGAACTCATGAGGGTCATTATGAATTCTTGGTCATGCCTTTTGGCCTTACCAATGCACCTTCTACATTTCAAGATTTGATGAATTCTATTTTCAAACCCTTCCTTAGAAAATTTGCGTTAGTATTTTTTGATGATATACTAATCTACGACAAGTATTGGAAGGATCATTTCAACATGTTGACATGGTAGTCAAACTATTGGAGGAGAAACAACTATATGCAAAAACCTCCAAATGTTTCTTTGGAGTATAGGATGGGGAATATTGGGTCATATTGTATCTCATGAAGGTGTTAAGGTAGACCCTAGAAAAATTAAAGCCATTAAGGAATGGAAAATTCCCACATCCATAAAACATTTGCGAGGATTTTTTGGGTTGACAAGATATTATCGCAAGTTTGTTAAGAATTATGGGAGAACAACAAAACCTATAACAACATTACTGAAGAAAAATGAATTTTCTTGGACTCCAGAATCTACAAAGGCCTTTGAAAATCTTAAAGAGGCAATGTGCATGTCACCGGTATTAGCTACACCACACTTCACAAAAACTTTATTGTAGAACGCGATGCCTCAGGAAATGGAATTGGTGTTGTTTTAATGCAAGAAGGAATACCCATTGACTTTGAAAGTCGTCCAATGAAAGGAAAATATTTACACAAAGCTATTTATGAGAATGAAATGTTGGCAATACTACAAGCACTTAAGAAATGGTGACCTTACCTAATGGGAAGACGCTTTAAGGTAAAAATGGATCATGATAGTCTTAAATACTTTTTAGAACAAAGATTATCTTCAAAAGAGTAGAAAAAATGGGTCACAAAGATGTTGGGTTATGAATTTGAAATCATCTACAAAAAAGGGAAGCAAAATGTTGTTTTAGATGCACTATCAAGAAAGATGAGGATGTGGAAGCAATTTTTTGTGCCATTTCTATTATCCAACCAGATTGGATAAATGAAACAAGGGATGAATGGAAGAATGAAAAAGAAGTGTGGGCACTCATTCAAAAGTTGCAGCAAGATCCCAACACATCTGACACATTTAGCTGGAAACATGATTCATTATGGTACAAAGATTGCTTATACCTCTATAATAATTCTAAACTTAAACAAAATATTCTTCTGGAATTGCACACCTCTCTATTAGGAGGGAACTTAGGATTTTTAAGAACTTACCATAGGGTAAATAAGGAATTTATTTGGATGGCCTTAAATCTGATATTCAAAATTTTGTGGCAGAACTTTTGGTTTGAAAACAAAATAAAGTTGAGACAATTAAGACCCTGAGTCTGTTACAACCTCTATCCATTCCAAGTCAACATTGGGAGGAGGTTTCAATGTGTTTTATCATAGAGTTACCCAAGTCTGAAAGAAAGAGTGTCATTGTGGTGGTAGTTGATAGACTTACCAAGTATGCACACTTTTTCACATTATATCATCCATTTAAATCCAGTATAGTTGTTACTGCATTTATGGAAACAATACAAAAGCTACATGGAAACCCAAAGATTATTGTAAGTGATAGAGATCCCATTTTCATTGGAAATTTTTGGACATAATTATTTTCTTGTCTCAATACTCAGTTAGCTCATAACTCATATTATTGTCCTCAATCTGATGGGCAAACTGAGATAGTGAAAAAATGTTTGGAAGAATATCTTCGTTGCTTTGCAACTGATAAACAGACACAATGGGTCAAGTGGTTTCCTCTGGATGAATGGTGGTATACCGCTTCCTTCCATACTGCAGCAAAAATGACCCCATTTATGGCACTTTATGGATATCATCCATTATCCATCACATCATCTTTAAGATGAAATTCTAGGGTTCAAGCAGTGGAAGATCACATCGAGCATCAACAACAAGTTCTTTAACTCTTAAAGGATAACCTCACTTTGATGCAAAATAGAATGAAACAACATACATATCAACATCACAGCAAAATAAGAACTGATGTAAGGGACTAGGTATTTATACGAATACAATCATACAAACAGATGCCCCTCAAGTAAGCTAAGAAGGATAATAAATTATCACCAAAGTATTATGGTTCGTATAAGGCGTTGCAAAATATTGGTACTATGGCATACAAATTGGAGCTTTATGCATCTTCCCGAGTGCACCTAGTTGTCCATGTTTCATGCTTAAAGATGGTTATAGGTGACAAGCTCTCAGTTCAAACAATATTTCCAAAACTTGACGAGGAAGGAAAAATCATATTGGAACCTGAAGTCATAGAAACAAGAACTCAACAGTGACGAAATTGATCAATTTCAGAGTATCTCCTCAAGTGGAAGAACTTACCTGCTGAAAATTCCACATGGGAGGGTGAGAATTTTATATAGAAGCATCCAAAACTACTCAAGCGTTGAGGACAACAATTTTTTGAAGGAGAGGGGCATGTTGGGTCCCTATAATACTAGTGTATTCCCCCATTATTATTGTCATTGTAGCCCTTATTGTTATTTTTGTGCTCATGTTATCCCTATATTGTTATTATTGTGCCCCATAGAAGCCCACTATTGTTATTGTTGTGCCCTGACATTATTATTGTTGTCTTCTCTGATTATATTGTAACCCCTTATACTCTCATATATAGAAAGGAGGTCTTGTCATTTGAATCATCCAATAATTGTTCATTTGTGTAATGTAAAGGAGGTTTCCACCTTGAAGAGGGTGACTTTGAAGTCATTGATCTATCTTTTCTTCTATCTTGTGAGCTTGTTGCATAACACATTGGGTTAATTTTGTATGTACTAGCTCATAGTAATATCTACCAGGTTGTAGTAATAATTTATACTAATGGTTTTTTGGTTAGCTTGGGTTCAAATATAAAAATATAAATATATTAAGGTCGATAAGTAAAGGACACACCTTGATACATCTAAGGCATACATAGGTAAGCCTAGACATATAATTTTGACTATAATGCTCAATGATTTGCTAGGTTGGTGAGTCGTGATGGATGTGATTCTAATGGAATATCCCCAATGATAATAAAAGATCGAATTTTGGATTATTTTGTTTTTTGCGCAATATGTAATGGTTTATCTAATTTTCATGATATTGTTAGTTTAAAATGTACGCATGATGGGTTTACTGTGCATAATTTGGGTATACTTCATTTCTTTTTCTGAATCATAATAAGTAATAATATGTTGAATATGGGTAATGGTAGCTTAAAGTCCCCATTTTCTTCATCATTGTAAAATTGTTCTAGTTCCTGCAATTCCGAATAGATGCCTAAGGTGAGACTTCCCCTGCTTATATGTGTTGCCGAAAGGTTTGGTGTTTGAAGGAGTATGGTTAGCCGATTCTCTTGAACCTCGAGTCAACACCTTACACACCAACAATGATAAAAGGTGCAATTCTTAAGCAAAAAAATTTAGCCTCCAAAAAATGTTGTTTGATGCCTCAAGCTTCTTCTTGAAGGTTTCAGACCCGAATTTGTGAAATCGGGTCCTGTTAATCGGGTCCCGTGAGTTAATTCATCCACTTTTCCCACTTCAAAAACCTGAAAATAATATAACTCAATCCAATCTGGATCATTATGCTTTCCTATCACACATCATTTCATGACCCCCTCTACTTAGCTAACTTTCAGAGCTCCCTTGCCAGTCATTGGCATGCGAAATTTATTTTTAGGGATCCTCAAACACAATAGATTCATTTGGAACACCCCAACAATATCTCCACTTGGATATGGAAACACTGCACTCACGAATCTATTAATCCAAGCATTCATGTGTCTCTTCTCTTTTTATATATATGCCCAATGAATTTCTTTATTTCATCATGGTTGAATTCCTTTGAATGAATTTGTAAATATTTGTTTCACTTGTTTTTCCCATTCATAGTTGATTGATTCACACCATTTTCCATTTGTGCTTCTTTGCCCCCTTCCAAAATTCCCCATGTTCAATGTAGTGTTTTGCTATACAACTCCATGCTTATCTAGGTCTTCTAGGAAATATGTGGGTCAGATTTAAAATCCAAGGAATGTACTCAACCCATTCCTCATTGAATTATGAAGGAACATTTCAATGGCCATCCCAACTTCCATAATTATGAGAGTGATTGTTCCAACTACATGGTCATTTGCAATCTATGAGTTCTTGAATAAGAGGGAAAAGGTGATTTGAATTTGACTTTCATGGGAAGACTTCAATAAGACAATTTTCAATATAATCCCCTCATTATTTCTTCACTCATAGGATCATAGCCCATATCAATGCTCATATGTTCCCAATTGGTTGTGTCAACATATTCATTCATCAAGCATTTGTATTATATATACATTATTCTTGGATTCTTACACTTCATCTGTGTTGCAACATGTCCATGATGAGACAAACAACACTATAATATTTAGCATAATTAATTACAAATTATCCTGGGCGTTAAGATGGGGACATTACAACTAGGCCCATAAATACATAGAAATAACAAAAATTAGAAATGTTTTTTCTACATGTAGCAACATAGGTTTATGATCTCAATTCACCGTGGGAGCAACTCTTCGAAGGGGCTTTGATACCTTGTTCGACAAAAAATGGCATTCAACCAAGTATTAACACCTTAAGTAATCACTCACACAACTAGATCTTGAAGATCATAACTCTAATGTTTTTGTGTGATTAAAACCCTATAAGAGAGAAACAGTTCATGGCCTGAACGTGGGAACTTGTGACAATTTATTAATGCAAAAGAAAAAATTATACACAATGAGAGTTTCTCACAAACAATCATAATCAAATGAGCCTACCTGCTTTTTAAATATATATTATGGACCATTGTTTCCCCAACGACTGTTGGAACTCGACACAATTATTAATGCAATTTTTTTTTAAACAATAATATTCTTTCTTTTCTCTTGATTAAAGAACTATTTACCTAGAAAATCAGATTGATTTAATAGATATGATCATACCACCGGTGTTAATGCAATTTACTTGTAGAGATTTATGCATAGTTCCACCAAGAGCAGGGAAATACATCCGAGAAAAATGTGAAAAGGACACTACACAATGTTGTAGGGAATTTAGGCGTCTCTGACATAGAAGACTCTGTTTAAAATGTTAAGAATTTGAAATTAAAATATATAAAAAACAGAATTAAATCATTGAAATCTTGTATATAATAATATGACAATAGATTCATTTGACACAATAGAACATAATGATGTAGCATAACGTAGTAATCACAATTCACAAAATATCTATCACCATTATATTTGTCATTATATTTAAAAAACTCAAGATCCAAGTCTTAAGATTACAGATGTAAGAACATTGCAAATGACAAATGAACCATTGATCAAGGCAATGCACCACTAGTTTGCAATTATCAACAGTCAGCGACTGCAGAAGGGAATAAAGACCAACTATGGGAATGCTCAATGGCACACCAACCAACCCAAAGTGTGCTTCATCAAGTCCATGTAACTGTACATTAAGTTTACATTCACTTTATTTTAATTTTGCCTTTTTCCTGGAAACAATAAAGTTTGGTAGAAACGGAGCATGGGAGCATCCATATTTTAGGGGATGTTCCCTACTGTATCCCTTTGCATCCCCAAAACAGACATGGAAACCATTCCCTTGAAGTACTTCTTTGGGAGCACGGAAAACACATCCCCTATCCTCGGAATCCATCCCTGTATAATACCAGATTTATGATTATTCATATGTATCTGCACTTTAAAGTACTGGCCCTCTACCAATTTGAATTCCTGGAGTTGATTTTACAGCAGGGCACATCTTTAATTGAGGCACAACAAAGAAACAAAGAATGGAGCTGGTTTGGGCGCATTCGTCAAACACCATTCCTAAAAATGTTAACAACTGTAGAAGCTTTGAGATTTTCTACACGCTCTGTTCTTCTAAAACGGCCATAAATAAACAGATGGAAGACACCAATGGCGCATACTTAAAGAAATTGTTGGTTTCGGGTTGGTGTTTTTCTGAAGACTTGTCATTCTCTGAATTATGGAGAGATCCTCTTCGTGATGACAAACCCCAATTGTAGCTTTTTCAGTGAATAAGGTTATTCTTTGCTATACAAATGAATAAAAAAAGTACAGTTTACAGCTGTTTTTTCTCTGAGCTTTGAATTTCTTCCTGTTCTGTGGATCTCTGAGCAAGATCAACTCTTAGATCTTAATCAATAATCACCAATTGTAGCTCGATAACAGTTCTTAATCATTTTTTTTTAAAGGGACGTAAAAATTTCCAAGATTGTAGTCTAATGGTAACACCCTCTATTTTAAGGAGAAGGAGGCTCGGATCCTTCATTACATTTCATTGATTGTTGGAAATTTATCTCTGGTTACAGGGACATCCACAAATTCCCTTACACATCTGCATCCTTTTCATTTTGGTGTGTAGCCACAAATGAGTTGTGGCTATCTTTTGGATAATAGGGTGTTTTTTATCGGTCTTTCTTTCCATCCGAGTACGGCTGTTATTAATATTGTTTTCTATACCAATGAAAATACTGCCATTGCAGGGATCGACATCCGAAATTCTGATATTGTCTCCACAATGAGACAGGACCTATTGGAACAGCTGCATTAGTTCAACATCCTGGTGCAGCTTGGGACAGCCAAAGGAATCAAATTTCTGCAACGATATAAACTTTTCAACACCTGATATCTCTTCTATATCATTGCATTCTTTCACATCTAGTATTCGAAGCTTTGTTAGCTGCGCCAACCCTCTTATGCTCTTCAGTTTGGCACATTCAGATACCCGCAACTCCTCCAAGGATTCCAACGTTTCAAGACTTGGCAACTCCTCTAATTCTTTAGACCCGTTGATGTCCAGCGGTTGAAGGTTTGCAAGACCCCATGGCCCTCCGGTTTTCTTCCATGCACAACAAGATGAAAACTCTAGTGTTACTAATGTTGATGGCTATTGTCACTCACTGCATTATGAGTTTTCCGTTGATCAAAGTTGCCAAAGAGTAGTGATGTTTTAAGCCACCTTCCAGACCATAGAAGCACTCAAAGCGAAATCAGACCCTTTCAATTGCATAGTGCTTAGAAAGAGCTTTCCAACGGTATATGGAAGTTCGAAAATGGACTTTTGGGTCAGAAGATATGGCCTGTTAAAATTCAGAGGTTCTGTTGCCTTTAAAGGGAATGAGAAAAGCATATTGGAGGTTCAGGAATTCATTGCAATCGCAAATCAACATTTTTTTGAAGTGGAAGCAGGGAAGAGCAGTGAAATTTGTGATCGGCCAATCACCGATATCACAAACCACAATTCCGCAGGGCCTCAGGCACAGTGCATCGGCCTATTGGCGATAAACAGGTTCTGCATCCTGCAGTGCCACGCTATCGCAGTCGCACATCCCGTAGTCCCGCGATATCGTAGTCCCGCAATATCGCAGCCTCGCGATCCCACACATCAGACCCTGCAATACCGACAAATCGATGATCGACATGCCCAACGGACTGTTCTTAAGGAATTGCGGGGGTGGGGGAGAATATGCCGATAGCGCAAAATTGTCGAAAAATTGGGCTCTAGTGTTAAAGCACTGGGAGGGGCCAATTTCATTTTACAAAAGAAATCAGTTGCAAAACCAAGGGCAGGAGGGCCTTTTCTCTCTCCTCCAAGGGGCCATGTGGCAGAGCACCATTGGTCCAGATGAATCCACATGCAGTTGATGTCAACATGGCGTGGCGGTAAGGAGGACACATGGCACACTGATTCAACTTTTTTAGGGGTCCTATGGGAGCATTTTCTGGGTGACATGTGTCACCACTCAGGGGGTGCCATGTGGAACTGCTGATGTCATAAATCCCGTAATCGGCGATTACACAAAGAAAATCCCCTCCTTTGTCGAAGCCCCTTCTGACCTGTGATTGTGATATGCGATCGACCCTCCCGGATGCGATATTTTATGTGTCATACCATATGAAAGTTCGCATCCAGACAATCGGCCACCACTATGAAAGGTGGTAAAGAGGTTCCCTCTCTCGGGTTACGATTGCGATACCTTGGGTGGGTCCGATCCCACAGATCGATGATTGCAGGGTTTGAGAGGAGATATCAAAGACATGCATAAGAAAATGTTGGGGTGTGGGATTTTATATAACAAAGGAAGAAGCCTCCATCAAGAAGTCTAATGGCCCTAGCGCTCAAGGACTAAGCACCTAGTCATAGCCTCGATCACACGAGGTAAAAAGGGCTAAATCATAAGAGGCCAAGGAGGATCGGAACTCTTTGGTTTCGTAATGTTTTAGTGATAAGGGTCAGGACAGGAAAGTCCTCCATATTACACCGTAAGTGCATCACCATACATATCAGAGCACTTATAGTGTTTCAAAGAACTTTAAAGGCACGGTGGGTCGACAACTATGGCATTTAAGAAAGGAGATGGATCATTCAAGCCCGACATGGGCTGATCTAGAAAGTCTCTCTATGACACGGAACCAAGGTCGATGTTGACGGAAGTAAATAGGGACTTGGTAGCTCGGGAAGACTTGATGATCCAACATAGTGTCCCCATAAAGAGGGAAGCCAAATCACAGCCCAGGGGTCCTCTGCTTCAGTATTGCGGCATGAAACTGATAGTGCCCACTCCCAGCATTGAAGAAGGAATAGTTTGAGCAGTAAAGGCAGAAATGATGAGAGTCGGTTGAGCAGCACAGGAGGCCATACCGTGAGTAAACTACAACCTGAAGTAGAAGTGATCACAGGGATGGGCATGAAGATATTTTGTTAACATTGTTCATCTGATTGATTCACTGATTTGTTATCCTGTAAGGTGCTTCCCTTTAATGCGGCAATTAATATTTTCTAATGCTTTTGGGCCACAGAGCCATCCCTAGCTGAGATAGATTGTGAACCTAACCACTGAGACTCAATCGAAGATATATAATGGATGTTCAACATTCCCCCCTCTCCAGATAAATAGGGGGAAGCAACAATTTGCAAAGGTTCAGAAATTCTAAAGAAAACACTACATGTTATTTTCAGATTGTATGAATTTATAATACATATCTTTCAGAATATCAAGAAAATGGTGGTGATTTCCCCTTCAATTATTACAGTATGTTATCCCCCTGTTCAAACCCATTATGTTCATGTTTCTTCTATGAATTCATGCAATCATAGATGCTAGAAATATTTCAAACTTCCTCACAAATTCATTTGTATCAATATGTTAATGCATGTGCATGTTACTTTCTCACAGATTTATTTGTATCAACATTTGTAATGCATGTGCCTGTATGGATTATTGAAATTATATCTTTAAATCTGTTCTACATGAATCATAGCATTCGGTCCCTCTTTTATCCATTATTTTTACCCGCAACTAAAATAAGTGTAGAAATCGTTAATGCTTCAAGCTCTATGTGTTGAAGGTAGAATTCTTGATGCTTTAAGTTCTATGTGATGAGTTGTTCTTTCTCCTTATCCTCTCTCATTTGATCTACAAAATCTTATTACACTGTAAGTCCTTGAACTACTCGGCCTTTGTTGTTTTATGCATATATTTCTGCGATTTGTACATGTGAAGAAGTACTAGAAATTTGTGTCTTACTCCTTTAGATGACTGAACCGACCCCTTCCATTTTACATATACATATAGAATATGTGAGAGGTCTCCAATTTATTGAGAATCATTTGAGACACTCAAAATCTATATGTGCCCAAGCACTAGTCTTGTAAGCAATCTGAGGTTGTCTCTGGGAGCTACAACATCTTCTGGCGTCGTTGTCGGAGAACGTATTGAAGGATTTTCCCCTTGGGCTACGACAAGTTGAGCACTCTCTGTGTAGGTGAGAAAAGACATTTTGATTGCATCCACATCACCTTGGCTACTCAATAAACCCCATTGTCATTTATTATCCTGGCTTTTAAAAGGCCTCATAATCGCTCGGATACCTCTCAGCAGAAAGCCCCATTTGTATCTTACCTAGAGAAATTGATTTTTAGGAAAGTCTAGAAGGAGAAAACTCCTACTACTTACACTCCCGTCTGACCAGTCTTTGAAGCTTCCTCATCCAACCCCCAATTTGTTGTTACTCACTATGTTGGACTTACTCCTAAGACCCTTACATACCCTGGTATCAATCTAACCACTCCTACCATTGTGTTTTTGGCCCAAGTTCCTCAGACAAATCTCAATCCCCCTCCATTAATTTAGATGGTTGTTCTAGGTTTTATTATGAATAAATATGCTCCAATTGGTCACAGGACTACCTAAATCTTCTACTTAGGTTCAATGGGGAGGATGAAAACATTGCACAAAAACACATTGAAGACTTTTGTGCTTTTGCTAAGAATCTAAACATAGAACAACTAGATGTGGTTCTGAGACTTTTTGTACAATACCTCGAGGGAGAAGCCAAAAAATGGTTCAAAGCCCTACCTAATGCCTCCATCACTACCTGGGAGGAACTTGAAAACTCTTTCACACAAAAATGGGGTGAAAATAGAAATCATGAATACCTCCTCACAAAGTTTAACACTATAAGGAAAAAGCCAAAAAAGGATATCTCAAAATTTATAAAACGGTTCAATAAATAGTATAATAACCTGCTGGGTGAGATAAAGCCTCCTCCAGCTGCTCGAGTAGCTTTTTTGGGAACCTTTGAATCTGAATTTGGCTTTACTATAAGGGAAAGGAAGTCTCTCATAGTTCTAGATCAACTCCAAATCGATGCACTTGAGGTGGAAGCAAATTTCACCTCAGCACAGAAGTCAAGAGGAAAGAAAGAACCTATTGAGAATAAAAGAGGGAAAGAAGAAGCATCTTCCTCTAGTCAAGATAACGAATCACCATACCTAAAGTGAGACAAACTGGATAAACTCATCAGGAGTCTATCACATAGATTGGAAATCTTGAACTTGAGAACAAGAATCTCTCCAAATAGAATGCTCAAGTCAACAACCGGGGTTATAACCCACAGTATAGAAGGCCTCCTTTGCAATTGCTTCCAAGGGGCATAAAGGAACAACTCGAATGGGTCCCTCATCCTCTATATATAGAATATGACCCCGATGAGCAATCGTCAGACACACATGAGATGTAGGGAAACTTGTATTCCTCTTTCTCTAAAGAAGAACATGAAAATATGGCTCACCAGGAGACTAGCCATGATAGAGAAGTAACAGCAAATAAAGAAGATATAGATTATTAATGTAAACAATTTACAGACTTCATGAAATCATAGCCACACCGTAAGTATGATCTAAGATCTTCAAAGAAGAGGTCAATAGAATCAAAACAACAAGAGGGAAATACTCCCCAAGTTATTCCCCGAGTACTAGATAAAGGGAAAGGTAAGCTAAATCCCGACCCTTCCAAGATAAAAGTCTCCTCTAATAAGGAAATAAATAGTTCTAAGGGACACATAGATAAGGAGGCACCTGTTCTTTTGAAAACTACCCGTGGTAAGGAAGAAGGAGAAGAGCCAGGAGGTATAGAAAAAGTCCAACCTACATTCAATCTTCAGAAGGAGGTTGAAAAGGTAAAGATTCTTGTTCCTTTGATTCAACTTCTAAAGTAGCCTACCTATAAAGCTCAAGTCTCTCACTTCATGCATCCATCCACCTCAGCCCCAACCCATGACAGTTTAAACCTCCAAGAGGAGAGGCCAATGATTGTTTTTGGACCGCATGTGGAAGAACTTGATTCTTCTATTGCACCCTCCTAGGTGACCCTGTTAATACATGACCTCTCACTACATAATTGCATGTTGGATTTCGAAGCCTCACACAACCTCATACCATTAGAAGTAATGGAACAACTAGGCTTGCAGATCACCAGGCCCTACAAGGACCTGTACTCCTTTGACGCTAAGAGGCTCAAATGCATGGGATTGATAAAGGATCTGGTGGCAAACATGGCTCAGATCCCAATGAAGAGCGTGGAGATGGACATCGTAGTGGCATACATACCCTCTCGTTTCGGCATTCTCCTATCTAGATCTTGGGGTTCCAAGGTGGGGGGCTCTATCAAGTTAGATCTAACTTATGCCATTATTCCCACTTTTGGAGGGGAGCAAAGGAGGTTGTACCAAGAGTCCAGGTTTGTAAAAACTGTAACCCTAGTTAAAGGCTCATAAAACTCCCTAGTGCATGGGAAGGAAAGTGACCTCTCTTGCCTGTTCCTAAAAGAATATGAGACCATCTTAGAGGAAACATCAATACATTTAGCAAGGCATTCAGAACACCAACACACAAATGAAAACAAGGTATGGAAATTATACTTTGATGGAGCAAATTCAAAAGAGGGAAATGGAGCTGGAGTATTGCTGGTATCTCCGAAGGGCAACCTGATACCCCTCTCATTCAAGATGGAGTTTGAGGAAATCAACAACGTGGCGGAGTATGAAGCATTTATCCTTGGGTTACAAACGACAACGAATATGAATATTGAATGCCTAACAATTTATGGAGACTCTGCGTTGTTCGTAAGATAGATTAAATACCAGTGCCAAGCTAAACACCCTAGACTGAGGACTTACCAAAATGTGCGGGATCTAATTGATAATTTCTTCCTGACCTTTAATATCAAATTTTTTCCCAGAGAAGGAAATAGAATGGCTGACTCCTTTGTTGTAGTTGCAAGTAGTTTCAGGCGCCCACAAAATCCACTCCTTCGGTATGCGGTAGAAGTCAGATACAGACCCTCAATACCTAATAATGTCAAGCAATGATAGGTATTTGAGGATGATGATCAGGTGAAAAGGTTCATAGAATTCATTGGGGAGTTCACCAACTCCAACATCGATCAAGAAGAAGAAGAAACAAATCAAGAAGCCACTTTGTGGAAAGACACAATGTTTGGGCGCAAAATTCTGCAACTGAAAGGGAATACCATCCCTCGCGAACTAGTCCCACTGGAAAGGCTTTTTAATAAGGATGAAATAGCCTCCAAACCAATGGCTTCGGAGATAGAAGATCAAGTAGAAGACTGCAATATCAGCTCAGAGGAGGAACCCCAGATGATTAGACTATCAAAAGGAATCCCCTTGCAATACAGACAAAGGTATTTAAATCTATTCAAAATCTACAAGGATGTTTTTGCTTGGTCTTATGAGGATTTGAAAACATTTGATACTAACTTCATTCATCATAAGGTTCCTTTTAAGAGTGGAATAAAGCCATGCAAGCAAAAACTTAGGTAGATAAGTCCACTCTTACTTCCCTCCATTGAAAAAGAAGTGAAAAAGCTGCCACAGGAAAAGATCATAGTGCCTTTAAGGTACTTTGAGTGGGTGTCCAACCTAGTCCCATTCTAAAAAAAGAACGAAGAAATATGTGTGGATTTTCAGAATATAAACAAGGCGTCGCTAAAAGACAACTACCCTCTGCCTAAGATGGATTATATGTTGCAGAAGGTGGTTGGCTCATCCAGAATGTCCATGATGGATGGGTTCTCTGGTTACAACCAAGTGTCAATCCACCCTGATGATTAGAAAAAGACTGCTTTCACCACCCCGTGGGGAACATTCATGTATGCTTGCATGCCTTTTGGTCTTATTAATGTAGGGGCCACATTTCAGAGAGCCATGGACATAACTTTCATATGGGAGCAAGACAAATTCATGGTGGTTTATTTAGATGATATCACAGTCTTTTCTAAGACTGATGAAGAGCACATCCTCCACTTGAAGCCCACCTTTGAAAAATGCAGGAGGTATGGCCTATCTTTGAACCCTAAGAAATATCAGTTCACCCTGAGTGAGGGGAGGCTACTAGGACACATAGTAGTGCAAGAAGGCATGAAGATCGATCCTAAATGTGCTGAAGCCATCATTCATATTCCTCTGCTTAGGAATAAGAAAGAGGTCCAAGCCTTTTTGGGGAGAATAAATTTCTTGAGGAGGTTCATACCCAACTATGCAAAAATAGTCAAGGGTATTACAGACATCCTTAAGAAGGAAAATGAAGTAAAGTGGAGCCCTACCCCGAGAGATTCTTTCATTAGAATTAAAGAAGCTTTGGCTGAAGCCCTAGTACTAGTCAGCCCCAACTATTCAATGCCTTTCTATATCTTTTCTTTTACTTCTCCATACACTATTTCCGTAGTACAGAAAAATAAAGATGGTTATGAACAAACCATCACCTTTTTCAACCAAGTCCTAAGGGATGCTGAGCTTAAATATAGCATCTTGGAGAAACAAGCCTATGCACTAGACAAGGCTTTGAAGGCATTTCGTATTTATGTGCTACAATAAGAAATCACATCATTTGTCCCAACGACAGTAGTCAAGGACATCCTGGTGCAAGGAGATAGTGAAGGAAAAAGGGGTAAGCAGATAGCAAAGATATAATAATATGAGCTAGACATAAAGCCTACCAATCTCATAAAAGGCTAGGGGTTGGCCAAGGTTTTATTTGAATCAAATTGCCAAGCTTTAGGGATAAACCTGATAACTGAGGAAGGTAGACCATAGGATCATCAGAACGGGATTAAAACATCTGAGCATAAAATCTATGCACAATATGAGGGATCACCTTGGTATAAGAACATCATTCATTATCTCTTATTCCTAAGGTGCATGCTGGGGCAGTTTAAATCCAAATACCGAACTCTAAGATTGCAAGTGAAAAAATATATCATATCCAATGGTCTACTCTACTCGAAGGACCCTATGGGGATATTGCTGTTATGTTTGGTAGAGGGCGAAACCCATAATTTGATTGAGGATTTTCTCAAAGGAGTTTGTGGAGGTCACTACAGCTGGAAGACCACAACACATAAAATCCTCAAGGTAGGATTATACTGGCCTACACTATTTGGGAATGTTCATTCCCAAGTCAGGTCATGCCAGAAGTGCCAAGTGTTTGCTGAGAGGCAAAATATTTCTCCTCTCCCCTTGATTCCAGTACATGTGGAAGAACCTTTCAGACAGTGGGGACTAGAGTTCATTAAAGAAATAAGCACACTGTCCAGTGGCCAACACAAGTCGATATTGACGGCCACATATTATTTCACCAAGTGGTAGAGGCCATCCCAGCTAGAAATGTTACAGACTCAGTGGTAATCAAATTTATGGAGGAGAACATATTATCTCGCTTTGGTTGTCCCTTCAAAATTATCATTGATAATGCTAAGGCCTTCAAATTTTCCAAGTTCATCAACTTCTGCCATAAATTCAATATCATCATCGGGCACTTCACTACCTACTATCCTCAAGGTAATGGCTTGGCTGAGTCCTCAAACAAAATTGTGGTGAGGTTATTGAAGAAGACTATCGCTAAGAATCAGGGCAACTGGGACTCCCAACTAAAGTTTTCCCTATGGGCCAACCAGGTAACTCCTAAGTGATCCACGATGAAATCACCTTTTGAGCTAGTGTATGGTAAGGCTGCAGTCTTCCCGATCCAATTAGCGATGCCGGTGGTGAAGTTACTATAAGAAGTTGAGGAAGAGCCAAGTTCCTTGACATGAAGAATAAAACTTCATGAAAACAGAGAACAAGAGGGGGCCAAATTGTCAAATTACCAACAAAAGATGAAATCACTGTTTGACAAGAAGGCAAAGGATCGACCTCTTCAACCAGGAGATTTAGTTCTCCATTGGGACGTCAGACATGAAGATAAAGGAAAACACGAAAAATTCGATCTATTATGGTTCGGCCCTTTGAAGATTGCAGAAGAGAGAGGAAATAACATGTACATGCTTGAAAATCTGGACGGTGAATCTTTGGAACTTCCAGTAAATGGTCAGTTCCTCAAACTCTATTTCCAAAAATAGAGGTATCTATCTTGCACTCATTGTAAATAACAGTGTGTGTATTGTAATTTTTATATGAAATTTCCAATCTATGTTGAAAAGTCCACTTTCAAAAAATTATTGTTTCTTTAGAAATAACTCCATGCCCAATGGAAGGAAGGCTACTGGTCTGCAGGTTCTCGACACCTTGTTAGCAAGGCCCTGTCCCCAATTAGAGCCAATGTTGTTACTCAATGCATTATGAGTTTTTATTTGATCAAAGTTACCAAAGAGCAGTGGAGTTTGAGGCCATCTTCTAGACCACAGAAGCACTTAAATCCAAATCAAACCCTCTCCATTGCATAGTGCTCAGAAAGAGATTTCCAACAGTAAATGGAAGTCTAAAAATGGAATTTTGGGTCAGAAGATATCATATTAACATTCAGAGGTTTTGTTGCCTTTAAAGGGAAGGAGAAAAGCATATCGAAGGTCTGGGAACTCATCAAAATCGCAACTCGACCTTTTTTTGAAGTGGCAATAGGTAAGAGCAGCGAAATCTACAATTGACCAATCGTCGCTATCGCAAATAAAAGATCGGCAGGGCCCTGGGCGCAATCAATTGGCCTATCGACGGTAGATAGGTCCCACATCCCACAATCCCACAATCGTAGTCTCGCATCCCATAGTCTCGCGATATCACAGTCCCACAGTCTAGCGATATTGCATTCCCACATTCGGCAGTCTAGAGATATCACAGTGCCGCGATATCACAACCTTGCAATCTTGTACATCACACCTTGCAATACCGGAAAATCGGTGATCGATGGGCTTGACAGACCATTCTTAAGGAATTATGGGGGGGCGGGGAATATGTTGATAGCACAAAATCACCAAAAAAATGGGCTTCAGTGTTAAAGCGCTAGGAGGGGCCAATTTCATTTTGCAAAGGAAATAAGTTGCAAAACCAGAGGAAGGCGGGCCTTTTCTCTCTCCTCCAGGGGCCACGTGGCAAAGCACCATTGGTCCATATGGATCCACATGGGAGTTGATGTCAGCATGACGTGGTGGTATGGAGGACACGTGGCATGCTAATTCAACTTTTTCAAGGGTCCTATGGGGGCATTTTCGGGTGACACGTGTCACCACTCAGGAGGTGCCATGTGGCACTGATGACGTCATCAATCCCGCAATTGGTGATCGCACAAAGAAAAGCCCCTCCTTCAATGAAGTCCCTTCTGACCTACGATTGCGATATGTGATCGAACCTCCCGAATGCGATATTTTATGTGTCATACCCTATGAAAGTTTGCATACAGACAATCAGCCAGTGCTATGAAAGGAGGTAAAGAGGCTTCCTCTCACATGTTGCGATTGTGATACCCCAGTTGGGCCCGATCCCGCAGATCGACAATCGCAGGGTTTGAGAGGAGATATCAAAGACAAGCATTAGAAGACGTCGGGGTGCGAGATTTTATATAACAAAGGAAGAAGCCCCAATAGGAATACCAATGGCCCCAGCACCCGAGGACTTAGCACCTATTCATAGTCCCCGGTCACACAAGGTAAAAAGGGCTAAATCATAAGGGACCAAGGGGGATCAAAACTCTCTGGTTTTGTAATGTTTTAGTGATAAGGGTTGGCACAGGAAAGTCCTCCATATTACACCATAAGTGTGTCACTAGGCATATCAGAGTGCCGATAGTTTTTCACAAAACTTTAAAGGCGCCATGGGTCAGAAACTATGGCATTTAAGAAATATGGAGCATTCAAGACCGACATGGGCTAATCCAGAAAGGCTCTATGTGACACGAAACTGGGGTCGATGCTGATAGAAGTAAACAAAGGCTTGGTAGCTCGAGAAGACTTGATGATCCAACATGGTGGCCACATACAAAGGGAGGAGGAAGTATCGTTCAGGGGTCCTCTGATTCAGTACTGTGAAATGAAATTGATAGTTCCCACTCCCATCATTGAAGAATGAATGGTTCAAGCAGTAAAGGCAGAAATGACGGGAGTCGGTTGAGCAGAACAGGGGGCCATACCGTGAGAAAACTACAACCTAAAGCAAAAGTGATCATAGGGATGGGCATGGAGATATTGTGTTAACATTTTTCATTTGATTGATTGATAGATTTGTTATCCTATAAGATGCTTCCCTTTAATGAGGCAATTAATATTTTGTAATTATTTTGGGCCATAGAGCCATCCCTGACCGAGACAGCTAGTCAACCTAACATCTGATACTCGAGCGAAGATATTTTGATGTAATGAATGTTCAACGCTCCCCCTCTCCAGATAAATAGGGGGAAACAACACTTCACAAAGGTTCAGAAATTCTAAATAAAACACTACATGTTATTTTCAGACTGTATGGCTTTACAATATAGATATTTTAGAATATCAAGAAAATGGTGGTGATTCCCCCTTCAAGTATTACAGTATGTTATCCCTCTATTAAAACCCATTATGTTCATGTTTCTTCTTTGAATTCATGCAATCATAAATGCTAGAAATATTTAAAACTTCCTCATAGATTCATTTGTATCGATATGTTAATGCATGTGCCTGTAACTTTCTCATAGTTTCATTTGTATTGACATTGTTAATGCATGTGCCTATATGGATTATTGAAATTATATCTTTAAATCTGCGCTACATGAATCATAGCATTCAATCTATCTTTTATCCATTATTTCTACCCGTAACTCAAATAAGTGTAGAAATGTTTAATGCTTCAAGCTCTATGTGTTGAAGGTAGAATTCTTGATGCTTTAAACTCTATGTGATGAGTTTCTCTTTCTCCTTATCCTCTCTCATTTTCTCTACAAAATATTATTAAATTGTAAGTCCTTGAACTACTCAGCCTCCACTATTTTACGCATATATTTCTGAAATTTATACATGTGAAGAAGTACTGAAAATTCATATCTTACTCCTTTAGATGAATGAACCAACCCCTTCCATTTTATATATACATATAGAATATATGAGAGGTCTCCATTTTATTGAGAATCATTTGAGACATTCAAAATCTAGATGTGCCCAAGCATTGGTCTTGTAAGCAATTCGAGGCTGTCTCTAGGAGCTACAACAATGGAAATGCTCCAACCTCCAACAGATCATTACAAGATCTTATCTTGAGATGTTGTAGGTTGGGGCAGAATCCTTTAGGAAATGATACCTTAGATACTATTTTCTAGTGCAATGCTAAGTATTTGAGCATCAACATACATCTGTTAATGTCAGAGTTGAATTCTTTGTTCCCTCTTAGATCCTTTAAAGCAGTTTTTCCTCCTTCAACCATTTCCACTCTAACAATGGACAAGTATGCACTTTTGAAATTTCAAAATTGTTCATCTCTGTGACACCTATCAGTAAATATTCTATTCCCGAATATTCTATCTGCAACTTTCTCAATTGTTTCAACTCTCCAATGGAGTTGGCATACATTTTAATATGGTGCAGCTAGAGAGTGTTAATCCCTTTAAGCTTGTTACCTCACTGAAGGAAGGTGAAATTTTTTCCAACGAAGGGCTTCCTAATTTCAAATTTTCCAAGCTGGTTAGGCCCCCAATAACACTGAACAATTCTTTCAAGTTTGTACTCAACAAAAAAATTTCCTCCAAAGATTGTTGATGTGTGATTGGGGAGGAAATATTTCCATTTTCATGCAATTTGAAAGATCTAAGCTTTCAAGGGTGTTGATATTTCCAAGCACTTCATTTGACATAGTCAACTTGAAGGAAGCTGCCAAACACAAATGTTTAAGTTGAACTAAATTCCTGAAGGAATGTGGCAAAGTTTGCAACTTGGAGCACCCAGACAAGTCAATATGCTGCAGGTTTGTTAAATTCCCAAACGTGTTTGGCAGTGAATTCGTGTTTGTGCAAATCCTCAACTGTTTTAAGCATAGTTTTAAAAATAGGAACTGGTCAAACCGGGAATGGTCATGCCTAAATCAACCAATTTAAAAAAAAATACATTATATAATTAATTTTAAATGAAAAAAAACTATTTTTAAGATTTACAACCATGATTCCAAGCCAATAGAGACAAAATATGTAAAGTTTTCTCATTTATATACCATGTAAAGACAGATATATCAAATTGGCACTAAGTGAAATACATATCATCGAAAAAATACATAATAAATGAGACTCTAAATGGCCTATAAAGTCGAAAAAAAATGCTACATGATATGAGGCCATTGGCCTACTAAAAGACTACAAGTCTAGACTCTAGACTCTATACTCTAGAGTTTACACATTATAAATCATCAAATTCATCTCCACTACTAGACGCATGATCATCATCATCAGTGGGAGCTACATAGACATCATCTGGTTTAGAGTTTTAGGATGCCTTAGCCTTATCTGCAACCTCAATAGCACTTCCACCAATAAAATAGAAGTGAACCTAATGGAAGCACGCGTTGGTCAACTTGCATGACTAGTGCCTTCCATTGGTTGTTTGTCTTTACTTGATGTGACTTTTGATCTTGGTTTTGATGCATCATCAAACATAGTATCTTCAGTCTCCTCCACCCATTCTGATGTTGGATGAATATCGTCCAACACAATGTGATCTAGATCAAGTTTTTTGTTTATCATTTGGTTCCGCCTTATTCAAAGGTTGTATTTCACGAAGACAATATCATTTAACCATTTTTGTTCCAAACAATTTATCTTCTTCGTGTGTATGCGCTCAAAAACAAACCAATTGATCTCACAACCTCAAGCATTGCAAGTTTGGATGAGGAATCTAATTGCAAACTTTTTCAATTGAGGACAATGGCCGCCAAATTACACCCACCAATGTGCTGCAAAGAAAAAGATATTAATTAGTAACTTAGTTCATTTCATTACCTATTTACAAATTAAAAGTATCTGTAGATAGTTTGAATTGTAAATTTGTAAAAAATTTAACTTGAAAAGAAAAACAAATTAGAAATTGGAATTTATTACTTGGTTGATCCACATCTCTTTCCATCTTTTCCAAGTTTTTGCCAAAAGTTCCAGCTGCCATACTGAAAAGAGTAAGATCTCTATGTATTTTCAACTAGTTTGCATGGATAGGGACTATGTGCTACAAGCAATCAACCAATCCAGCTTTGACCTCCCCATACTGTAGATCTCCTAGCCAAGCTTTTTAATGATACTTTGGGTTCACAAAATACCCTACTACGTGTATAGGATGATGCAGTTGATTGTTCCATCTATTCTCAGTGATCTCCCATATATGACCATATTTAGCTAACTTGTCCTTGTAAGTTGCTCATATCTTCTCCTTTGCCTGATCCATAGCCTCATAAATGTAGCCCATGGCCAATTTTTCCCCATCCACCATCCTTAGCACCTTAACAAGGGGCTTGGTAATTTTCACAAGCTTTGTATACCTTTTCCAAAAATAATTGTCAAACACTTTCTTGTTGGTGCCTTTCCGATCTTGTCTATGAGGCCATAGAGATTTAGTCCAATCATCAGAAGAAAACATTTTCTACAGGTTTTTATGTTGAGCATTGAGACATTGCAACGTGAGGAAGTGAGTTGCAAATCTCGTAATTGCAGGCTTAACAAGATCTTTTCCCCCAATTTGTTTACTCATTAGGCTCAATACATGTGAGTGGTTGTAAATGTATTTTGTAATGCATCTGACATGCTCTACAATGTTTTTTACCCACTCCACTTTGCATATGTCCTCAAGCATGAGGTCTACGTAATTTGCAACACATGGAGTCCAAAATACAGTCCTATATTTGGACTCAAGCATCCATCCAACAAGAACATAGTTTGAGGCATTATCGATAATGACCTGCACAACATTCTGCTCCCCCACTTACTGAATAATGTCATCGAAAAGCTCAAATATAAGGGTTTCATCCATCACCTTATCAGATGCATCAACTGACCTCAAAAACATGGTTCCTTTAGGGCAAGAAATAAGGAAATTAATGATAGTTCGGTTCTTTCTATCGGTCCATCCATCTGACATGATGGAACAACCTGTTTTGAGCCATGAATCTCTATACTCAGCCAAATACTCATCAATGAAAGAAATCTCTTTTTGCAAAAGAGCTCCCCTCAAGTCATGCATACTAGGGCCTTTGAAGCCCTTTCCTGTAGATATAACAGAGTCCCACATAGCTTGGTAATAAGGTGAGCGAGCACCATTTAATGGGATATGTGCATCATACCACCATTTAGCAATGTATTGATAAGAATTTTGTTTGCATTATTTTTTCCAATGTTGATCGAAAGTGGGTTAAGGAATTGGCTGAGAGGAAGTGGGATTAGAAGAGGCAATGTTGGCAGAGGATGAGAAATAACTCTTGATGTTTGTTCTCTTTGTTCCTTTTGATTGTTGGCCAAAAGGAGGAACATAATGAAAGGGGTCATTGGTGGAAGGAATATAAGAGGAGCCTTGAATCTCAAAATTATCATACCCACTCTCTTTCATGGCTTCTAATAATCCCTCTTCCTTGCAATGTCATCCTGGATGGCCTTCTCCCTAGCCTTATCCTCCTAAAACTTTTCAAACTTGTAAAGGTATTCTCCCCTAATAGGGCCTAACACTTCATTTGGTGCTTCACAAAGTTTTACTCGATCTCTTATCCCAGCCAAGTGTTGTTTCAATCTAAGAATACCCCCACCTCTAATAGGTTTATGGCGTAATTTTCATATCATTTTTCCATTAATCAAATCATAATGAGTCTTTGCACTGTCCTTGGTTTTTGGAGCCATGTTGGCTTGAAATAATTAAAATTTGCAAAGAAATCTGCCATTTAAAAAAACATTGCAACTAAGAAACATGGTAAACCAAAGCTAAATTTAGGAAAAAAAAATGTACATGTAGCCTACAAAATTTAATAGCATATTTGATAGAACACATAAAAAAATTTAATACATGGAAAATAGTCAAATGAGGAATTTTTCAAGTGAAAATCCTTACCTAGAAATGAAAACTAGCGTCCTTAGCCTCCTCTTAAAGATGCCAACTCCAATCACCACTCCAAACTATCTCCAAAATAGTTCCAACCCCAACTCCAAGCCTATAAGATGACTACTCCAGCAAAAACTCAACACTCTCCAAGCTCCCAATCAAACTCACAAAAACTCCAAATGAGATGTGTGAGACAAATGAGAGGGACAAGCTCCTTTTAAAGGCTTCGAGAGGGTGTTTTTGGAGAGAAACAACCCTTATTTTCCCTCCAAAACACCCTAGAAGCTTCGTAAATTGTGATGCGTGGGTCCTTCGTGGCCTTGGCAGCGAACTGACTGGTTTAGGATGGAACCAACCAATTTGACCATAAATCGGAAGGTTTCACCCTAAACCAGTTGGTTAGCACTGATTTTTGTGTTTTCTAGGCGAAGCAAGGGGTCGGACCCGATTTTTCTATCTGTTTGACCTGATCGGCTAGTGAACCGACTAGTTTGACCAGTTACCAGTTCAAACCGGACGGTTTTTAAAACATTGGTTTCAAGGCGGAAATATGAAAGAGTTCTTCTGGCAAGGTTTTGATATAATCCCACATTGTGTAAACAAGCACAATATTTTCTAGATGCTTCAACTACCCTATGAATTTTGGAACTCTGTAAAAGGCCAATATGGATATTCAACTCTCTCAACTGATGCTTCAACTACCCTATGAATTTGGAACTCTGTAAAAGGCCAATATGGATATTCAACTCTCTCAACTGCAGAGGTGCCTATAATGTTCACCTTGCAACTCTTAGATATCAGTCATATTAATTGGACTATCTAAGCATGCCTATAAAATGTGTATTTTTAGCAAAGTGTATATTTTTTAGCCTAGAGGCTCATTCTACAACCCAGTATGAGGGGGTGTTTAAGTTTGTCCGTCCATCCATTCTTCTTTAAAAGAAAAATAAAAAATAAAAATTATGTTTGAAAAATAATGTCCGCTATATTAATATATATATAATATAATATATATATAATTGTTTGAGTAAGATGTTTAAATCTCATAACTTTTCCAAAAAAATATTTCAAACAAGAAAATTAAATAAACTATTTGACAATCTATGTTAACTAATTTATGTTGAGATCACTTCATATATATCTATATATAGAAAAAAAATTGTTAAAATAAAATATTTTAATGTTGTATATAAAAACATATTTTTATGAGTTATCAATAAAATATTTTAATACGAATAAATATTCACATTATACTTAAAATATATATTAATAATAAAAAACCCATTTTAAATTACCTTGATAAAGTGTCTCTATGCACATGTTATTAAAATGTTTTAATGTCAATCATGTATCATTTTAAAATAATTATGCATATATCATGAAAAGTTTAAGTTTTTATGGTTAAAACATTTATTTGGCCATATATATTCTATTTAGCATTCAAGAATACAATTTAAACAATGAAAAATAACACATAATATTTTGCACTCCGGAAAATTTGCAGAAATAAAATCCCTCTCCACTCATGTTAAATCAATACTTAAAATGAATCTATGCTAGTTAAATCTGTACTTAAAATAAATCTATGCTAAAATAGTATACCAAAAACAAAAAATAATAAACAAACAAAACTTTCATCAAATAATATACATGTACTCACTTCCACTCTACCAACTTTACCATGGAGTTGCCATAGAATTTCCAATTCAGTCCCAGACACTTCTAGAACTCTTAAATTCTTCGTTGGTATACATGAAGACAGGAAGGGAGTCCTACATGTACCTCACTTCCATTTTGCCATAGAATTTCCAGTTCACTCCCAGGCACTTCTAGAACTCTTAAATTCTTTGTTGGGATCCAAGAAGGCAGGAAGGGAGTAGGGACATTGGTGCCAGCAGAGCGACGTGGTGACAGCCCCGTGCTGAATATCCTTTTCAAACAATCACCTTCAGCCTTCAACAGCTACAATCCGCTAATATCAATGAAATGATTGCCAAGCTCCACAGGGTTGTTGAAAGATAAGCCAAATATTGGTTGAACCATGCTAATTCCACACACCTAAATTGATCTCTGAAAACTGTTATATCCCTGCAAATTGATCTCTGAAAACTGTTATATCCTTGCAATATTTAAGATTCAAAACTTTCAAGGCATTTATGTGAAACATAAATAAATTGGTGAGGATAACAAAATTTTGGAATGTAGTATAAATATTGAAACACATACATATGTTTGGCAGAACACATTATGTTTGGCATAACACATTATGAAGGCTGTCGATTGGACCCCAAAAAAGACCCAGACACCCTGGAGGCTTCTTCTCCGCCAAAGTCTGATATGATAATGCATTCTTATACAGTTTTTACTGTCAATCTCCACTAGGCACTTGTTTTCCAAATTACGAAAATTGAGTGACCCTGCCCACCCAGATCTGTCCCATATTCTTATGGTTGTATCCATGTTTTCTCCTATGAAGAAGGAGACAATGTATAAGAATATTTCTTTCTCTTGTTCATCCAGACTATCATAAATAATCTTAAGTTTGCTTTGTATATCGATCGGAAGTACATCAGAGATTTTCTTCAACTGGGCTTTCCAATACTCTAAGTCGTTTTTCCCATGAAGAAGTGCTCCAATTACTTTGAGAGACAGTGGAAATCCATCACAAACATCAAGAAACTCAGAAACCACATGTTCAAATCTCACAACGGGATGAGGCTGGTGGAAGGCAGGATAACAGAAGAGTTCTTTGGAATGTTGTCTGTTGAGATCTGCTAGCTTGTAAATGTATATCTCTATGATTCCTGAGCTTGTAAGAACATCCTTATCTCGAGAGGTAACCAAGGAAGGACTTCTTTCAGTGGTAAAAGTAATGCATCTAGCTGCTGAACATGATCCACATCATCTAACATTATAGGAGCTTGATAGGATGAGAGATATGTTTTGTGCATCTCTGTACCTCCATCAATGTTCTCTATTTGCATGTTAAACCGAGCCAAGTCGTTAAGAAGTTTACTCTCCAAGGAATTCAAACAGCTTCCTGTTGCATATCCTCTCGGGTCAAACAAAGAACAAGAACGCTCGTAATCTGATTTCTTACTGTTGAAGAATTCTTTCTCCAACGTCGTCTTCCCAATTCCACCCAACCCCACTATACTCACGACCTTTGCCTTTCCGTTTTGTTGCATTTGATGTTGCGATAAAACTATTCTTTCGAACTCTTCTACTTTTTCTTTAAGACCAGTAGGATATGTGGCCACATTCAATAGTGTTTTTCTAATATTTTTCTCTACCCGATGGACAACTTTATCCATGAGTTCCCCCTTGTCACTGATTATTCAGTGGATAAATAAATAAATTGTAACTCTTACCCTTTACACGCCTCCAGTTCAAAACTACTTATATCCACAACAGAAGAAAGAGCCTTTCTCCAATTCTCAATAGTGTCCAAGTCAAATCTTCCATTTTTTTCGTGAATTTCCAGGGCTTGAGCATACAATCCGTTTTTAGCCGTCCGTCGGAGATCGGAAGGCTTAACATTGTAGAAGACTGGAATAAAGGTAGCCAGCTCATCTAGACACCACCTTGATCCTGCATAATTTGGGTAGGAAACATCGATCTGGATAGAGGCCGTCCACGAGTCTAGCCCTGGAAATTACAATGGCTATCATTATTTCTTATTTAAATTCATCTACTTCTATGAACTATTAACTTCAGATTCGCAACAGTGATTATTATTCTAACAAGGTTGTAATATTGGGTTTCAATATTTCACTTTAATATTGGATTTTAATATAACCATAATGTAAATATTCAACAAAATGAGTAACTTTCAATTAACATTGAAACCCTAGATGTCTCTATATTAATGTTAATGTCATTTAATTTAAATTTTTAATATTAATTATTATATAGTATTATAAACACAATATGAAATCATAAAATTAATCCCAATATTATAAAGTCTAATATTAAACTCAATATTATAAACTCTAATATTAAATCCAATATAATAAAGTCCAATATTTTAAATCCTTATATTAAACACTTATATTTGTAATGTTGCAATGAGTTATTGAATAAATTGCAACGTTGCTGTGACAATAATTGTCATATTACGACAATGCTTGTCATATATGACATGAATAGATTTATGAACCATTCCAAGATCAAAATATTAAATTTTAATGTTAAACCAAATATTATAAACTCTAGCATTATAAAACTTAATATTATAAATCCAATAGTATAAACTCAATATTATAGACCCTAATATTAAATTCAATAGTATAAATCTAAATATTAAACCCTAATTTTTGTAATATAATGTAACATTACGATAATAATTTTGAGATTAATGGTTAAAAGTTCAACAATTTTAAAAAACAAAATATATTAATAGATTATATATTTCTCAACATATTTTTTGGGAATATTTTAATATTAAATGAAAAACATGTAATTTAGGATAACTTGTGAAAGGCAGCTTTGCCCAATATCTTTTAATTTTTTGTTTTTTTAATCTAGGATTTTGCTAATTATTTATGAAATTCTTTTATTTTAAACAAAATTTAAATTTACATTTTAGATTAAAACATTCGACTTATTCACTTGTGAATGGACCAGTGAAATTGCATTTGTTGATTGAAACACCTTAATCCAATTTTATCAGAAACTTCCTTCTCACATACGTACCACAATAGAGAGATTATTAATAATTCAAACAAATAACCCAATATTTATGAAGGTTTTAATGGGAATAACGAGAATAAGTGAAACTATATTATGTATTTTCGCAAATATTTTTTTATTTATTTTTTTGGTAGTGGGGATAACGTTAGGAAAACGTTAATGTCATGCACCCAACATTGGTACCTGTAGCTCAGCCAACTTAATTTAATTTAATTTGGGGGGCGAGAAGACGGGTGTGACTGACCGTTGGAGTTGAGATTTTCTTGCACAAAGCTCCCTGCGAGGATTTGTTTAAACACATCATATTCATCGATTGACCAACAAAATAGTTTGGACAACCCAACCCTTATTGGTTTCAATCAAAAATAGTTTGGACAAAGCAACCGTGTTCCACAAGAACAACGTGAATTTTGATTCGTAATTCGGGATTGTTCAGAGGTATGAACGCGAGCAGAGCATTGAAGGCGGGATTGGATTTGATCTTGGATCTGATCTGCGAGAATGCTACAATGCATATTTATTTTCTCCGAAACAGGGATACCGAGACCAAGCATCACATTTCAGGCAGGGGTGAACATGTAACAGGGAGCATGAATAGGTGGGCAAGTAGAGTGTAGAGCCTCTATTCTACACCTACTTATCTACCATTTTCCTCAATCTTTTCTTATCTTTCCTTCACTTTTGCCTCATTTTCACCATAAAATCACCCAGATCATTACATTAGGTGTTATTAAGCATGATCAAGCAAGTTTTGCTAATGGATGACTATTTGTTTAGATTTTGACTTACTTGCAGGAATCCCACAGCTATCTGATGATCCTGCA
>APFE031046529.1:131167-178683 GCA_000404065.3 Pinus taeda
CAACAAGAAATGCTTGTTGAGAATGCAACAAGATGATGGAGCTTAGTGGAAAGGAGTCACCTTCACTAAGTGGTCCCACAGACAAGTGCGCAAAGTCTATTTTTAGACTATGTCTATTTTTAGACATATGGATCATGTCTATGAGTTGCAGGATCATGTTTATGGATGATTGGTCATGTTGGGAAAAATAGATGGACTTCTATTTTTTGGATCACAGTGGTGTGATCAGAGTCTATTTTTAGATTGTCAGGCAAAAATAGAAACAGTCAAATATTATTAGCCCTTAGTAATATTTGGACTCTAAACTTTATCTTATTCTCTTGGAGCACTTCAGTTCGAGCTACGGATGTGGCACATGTAGCTGCCACAAAGAAATATGTGGTTCTTATGGGTTACTTGAGCTATTTCATGAAGGACTTCAGTTAGAACTTCAGTGATTGAGTTCTTGTGGAGTTGGTTGAGGAGTTGATGGAGTTGTGTTCAGTTTGACTTAGTTGAACTAGTTGTATTTAGTTTAACTGCAATTAGACTAAGTGATGAGTTGTGTGAATTAATTGTTAATTAATTCACTAATTATTAACTCATAAAGAAACTAAAGAATACATCAGTTAACTCAGTGCATGGAAAATTCAACAGAGACAGGTGTTAGAGGTAAGTGAAAGGGTGAGTTGTGACTATCAGTTGTGCATGAGATTTGCACATGCAATGGATTGAGTAATGCCAATGAGGCCAGGGGAAATTGTAGCTTGTGCTCACGTGATTTTGCCAAGTAAATACGAGTTTTCTTGAGCAATTATCATTCATTCTCATGCAGGTATTGTGCAGTGGAGGCAGGCAAGTAGCGGAGGAGATTTGGAGATCAGATCTGAGCTGTATTATGTGTAACAAGTGGAGATAATGCTAGATACTTGTGAAGAGTATTGTACTATGTATTGTTACATGTTCTTAATCAATATAATATACAGATAGTTGGGGTTTTTAACGAGATGCTTTCCCCGGGAAAATATTGTGTTGATATGTGTGATTGATGCTTCTATGTGCGCATGTTATTGTTTCTGCTTCTGTAAATTGATGATCAATGTAGAGGAGGTTATGTATTATGCTTGTATTCTGCAATAGTGTATAATCTGGATAATCTCTGTGAATATGTGTCATATTATTCAAAATTTCTCCATTAATAATGTAAAGGAAGAAGGTTTCAATAGTGATATACTGATCATAGACAACAAAACTATTGAATAGAGCTGAAAATAATGAAGAAAAAACCAAAATTTGGAGGCAGAAATAGTCTCACTCAATCATCGCACCTGTCCTTAAGGGAAATAGGGATGCATCTCACTTGCAGCACACGGGAGGTGCGATGCATCTAGACTGCCAATGAGAGACAGTGCGATGGTCCAGGGACGAGACTGAGCTCAGTTTTTACTCACAATTTGCAGCTAAGTTCAGGGATTTATGCTGAGCTTATGATAGGTAGTAAATACAAAGTATAAGGGATGATCTAATGAAGTGATTGAGCTACCACCAAGGCACTTAGGATATTTGCAAGTCAAATGTTTAGTTCATAAAATAACCTGAAGATTGACTGAAGCAGCATTGATCTACTTTCCAGTTGCATAGCAAAAGCAGTTCAAAAGCTGGCTGGCTTAACTTCAAGCTCCATCTGTAGTTTATAAAGCAAACAACAGTAACAAACAAACAAACTATTCGCTCCCTAGCGGAGTCTCCATTTTGTTTCCGGGAAAACTAGTGTCCATTTAGAGCTGCTAGTCCCACTAAGACGGGTAGCTATCTTAGAAACAAATAATTCAAAGCAACTTGTGTTTTCCTTTATGAGAGATAGATGTGAGAGAAGCAGAGAGTACCAACCTCAGTCTTTCAGTTGGCTCCTTGCCTGTTTCCTCTCTCCCTTGATAGAGCTTTCGCCACTCCTTTCTCACTTATCCCGCTTCAAAGAACACCTGTAGAGTCAAAGCAGCAAAATACCATCAGAGCATAGAGATCTATAACCATAAACAATATAGGATCAGATGTACATTAGCCATACACATGCATAAACAAATACAAGATTCAGAGATATACAAGTATATGGAGGAAAACTCAAATAGCTTTATTGATAGAACTAGTAGAAGAGAGGATTACAACCCAGTTGTCTGATCTAGTGCCATCCTCCCAGCATGAAAGCCCTCTTCACCTCATGAAAATACTCGATCACCCAACAATACAATGTTTAATAGAGAAAGAAGCAACACTTCCTTACAAAATACAAAATTCCAGCCTTTGAATCTCTAGGATGAGGGATCCATAGTTAGATTTTGGGATTTTGATCAGTGTCATTTATCTGATAGTTCTTGGTTCCACATGGAGATTTCATAATCTTTTACTCATCCCTGGGCAAATTCAGAGAGGCAAGTGTCAAATGAGCAGTTTCTAGAAGATTCTCTAGGTTTCCACCTAGCAAACTGCCTCTGCCATTTGTTTGTTCTCGCTCATCACACCCTACAGAAGGGATTTTTAGTATGCATTGCAACCTCTATGTGTAGCAGGTGAGATGCATCACACCATCAGCATGGAGCAGTCTGTATGGTCCAGTTTTGACCAGTTCTGAGCATTTGTTCAGGGAGAACTTTTGGGAAATGATGTAATCAGTTGACCTTGTTCCTTTAGGGTATGAAACAACACTTTTAGGGGTTTAGAAGCCCTTGGTTTATGGACATATGTGATTGGGCTTGCAGTGCCCAAATATGTCTATAACAATTGCCCCCTAAAGCATGAGGCGTAAATCTTCTGATGTCGGGTGAAATGCTTTATCATGAGGATTAAAGGTTTTTCGAACTAGAAGGTGACCTATAATAAGATGCAATACAATAATATTTTAATGATCTAGCTGAGGGGGTCATTCCCATGCTTAGCTTTATAAATTCATTTTCATGTACATAAGACAGACAATCGTCTATGTGGCAGACTAATGATTCTGGTAGAGCCATCATCCCTTAGCTTGGATGATTATCTGTGCAGCTATGGAATACATTTGATGTCTTTAGTTTCCTGAATATATCATAGCCCGGATGGATGAAACTAGATCCGGGGTCTTCAAACTCGTTCAATCTTCGCCTGAAGTACAATTCAATCCATGTGAAAAGATGTTCTGATGTCGAACATGGAAAGACATCACATGATTACTAGCGAATGATGAAAGTTGTTAACAGGCGTGAGAGGAATCACCAATAATGATAATGACCCTCAAAGTACTACAGTACAATTCATGTGGTGTGAATACATGAGTCGATATCGAATACCACACAAACGTTTTCGGTTGAAGGCCATTGATGTAAACCTATTGCCGGAAGTGAGAAACTTGTCGTTGAGGCATGCAAGCTTCAAAGTACTGAAAGGGTTGTTCCTAAGTCAACTTCCTGGATAATGAGCTGTTGTCGACAAGAAGTGACTTGTCGTAGGAGGGCCTTAATGAATCCCACATCTATGACATGAAATGGAGCAAATGATTTTGTGGAGATGAAAACGATCTGATGATACGAGGTTCAGGGTGGCGGTCATGAAAAATGGAGCGTGAAGGTATTGCAGCGGATGATGCATTAGCTGGGTTGCTGAATTCTCTGAGCAACTTCTCTTGAACATATTGGTGACACTGAAATCGATTGGAGCGTTAGCCCAAAAAATGGATGGTACGGAGGACCAATGGTGATATGACTGGTGAATGGAATAACCCAACCCGACCCAATCATGGTAATGGAGTAAAAGTGTCATGTTCAAGAGCGACCTGCTACCAATAAAGTTCTTCAAGTTTTCTTCCCAATTTTTCCCCAGTCATTGCTGACCAGTACCTCTTTATTTTTGTCAAGCTTGAGGAGGATAACATATGCTTGTTCTATAATTTGCCCTTCGGGCAAACCTATTGCTATGTTTTAGCTAGCCTAGCGACAACGAAACTCGCTCTTGTCCGTATGGAGAAGTTGGTCGCTATTGTTTTAACGAGTTTAACGACAAACATAACTTGGTCCTTTGCAGTTTTAGTGAGTCTGAAAAGAGATGGAAAGGAAACTCCAGTAGTCCTTTTTCATAGCATAATCCCTCCAATCCGAAAAAATATAAAATAATACGAAAGGGATGACTTTTTCGATCACTTTAGCGAGCCGAAAAAGACAAGTGCTCAATCTTTTTGTGTAATGATCCCTCAGGTCCAAAAAGATTAAACTATAGAGGAGGGATGGCACTTCCAATCACTTTAACGAGATGGAGAGGCCAATTGCTCGGCAATATTTTTATATTTTATGAGTCTAAAAAAAGCTTAAAAGAGACTCGTTACTTCCAAACAATTTAACGAGCTGGAATGCTCGATAAGCTTTTCATATTTAACAAGTCTGAAAAGGGTTTAAAGAAAACTTGTTATTTCAAAACAACTTAATGAGCTGGAATGCTCGACAATCTTTTTATATTTAATGTGTCTGAAGAGTGTTTAAAGGAAACTCGTTACTTCCAAACACTTTAACGAGTTGGAATGCTTGACAATCTTTTCATGTTTAACGAATCTGAAAAGGGTTTAAAGTAAACTCGGTTCTTCCAAAAACTTTATCGAGTTGGAATGCTCGACAATCTTTTCATATTTAATGCTTCTGAAAAGGATTTAAAGGAGACTCGGTTTTTTAGGAATGAGTGATGTTTTCGAGTAGCAACTTGTTCGAGGTAAGTTTGGAACTTTTCAATCACGACAGTGTAAAGAAGGTGGCTAACAGAATCACTCGTCGTAGTTGTTCATCAAAAGGGTAAACAACCAAGTGGAGGCGTATGATCGGCTAAAAATTGGAGGTGATGGTAAGAACACGACTAAGGCTCAAAAGCTGATAGCAATGCGATCACAAAGGTTATTTACCGAAAGGTGGGTTCATTTTTTAATGAGCTTGAACTCTTGGGGAAACATATGCTCATTGCTAGGTTTATTTTTGAACGAGCTTGAACTTCACGTAAACTTGCTCATAGGTGGGTTCATTTTTTAATGAGCTTGAACTCTAGGGGAACATATGCTCATCGCTAGGTTTATTTTTTAACGAGCTTGAACTTTGCTTAAACCTGCTCGTGCTCGGTTTCATGTTTACACAAGCTTGAAATGAGAAAACCATGCTTTTTATAAGCTCGCATGCCCCCAGCATGATCCACTGTATTTACAATATTTGATAGAAAATAAAAAACTGAAGGATGATTAAGGTCGATGGAATAATCTTTGTGGTAATCTGGAAGATGGGAACAATGGTGGTAATCTTCCCATGGTTCCTCTCATATCATCATTGACTGAATGATTCCTTCGTTTGTAGAATGTACATGCGACCAAGGATCTAAAGAGGTGTCATATTCCTTCGATCTATCTATCCAAACACTTAATGAGCGTTGATTTGGGTTTGCCTTTCAGGCCAAGAAAATTGATTGCTACAATATTTATATCGGGCTTGGAGGCAATACCTGGCGATGATCCATGCTAACAAAAATTTTGGAAATCTTCTAAACCTTTGTAGATATAGAAGATATCATATTGCAGGTTTCCACCGTGACCAATTCCACCAGATTAGTCGGAGGTGGTAGGGCAAAAGTACCCATTAAGTTAGGGTATTTTAGGAGGCCTACTCCAATATTTTGAAGCGATTGAGAACTTCTATGGATCATTGGAATGCTTCCCGTAACTTGTGAACTGTTTGGGAAGGAGGTTTGTTGGTCAACAATTGTAATTCCTCCTTGGAAGGGAAATGCAATCTTTGTAAAATAAGTTGACACAACAGCAGCCATAGCATAAATCTAGGGCCTTCCCAGTAGGATGTTGTAATCGAGGTTTCCATTGATAACTTCAACATCAATTTCTACTGTTTTTCCCCCTAGTTCAACTTGCAAGTTACTTAAAATCCCGTACGGGGTGTATGTTCGTCCATCGAATGCTTTTAATGTCATTGATGATCTTGACAAGGGTGGTGAGCCTAAAGTTTTCCAGCAACTCATTGACATAATGCATGCAGATGCCTCCTCATCAATAATTGTTCGATGAATAGTTTTGTTGAAGGCTTTCACTTGTATGAGGAAAGTGGTTGAGCTGGTAACTAAGGTTCATATCCTTTATGATAGAAGGCCACAAGATTGGAATCCGCTGGGTCAATCCCACCTATTGCTGATAATAGAGCCTGCTTTTGGGAGGGGCAATTTTGTAGTACTTCAAGCATTGACATAGCGGATGGCGATTGGGTCAGATCCTCTACTATATTATAATTTTGTGTTGCTCGAGCATGAGGATTAAATGTCGATTTGTGTACCACTCCCTTTGGCAGCTTTGTTGTTAGTTCAAGAATAATGGGTGGCACAACTTCGGTTGAAGTTGTTGTCGAACTACTAGGTTTATCTGTAGCCTTGTTGTTCGACAACTGTGGATTCCCGTAATCGTTATTCCTTGTCAATATCAAAGCATCATTTTGCTGCTTTGAAATGGAAAACATAAGCACTTGGGATGGGGAAGCATTGTCGCTAGCAACCAGATTGGTTTCTGGGTTTGGAAATGGATCAGTCAATACCGCTGAGGTTTTTGAACTCTTAAAGAACTTCTTAATCTCAGCTTTATGCGGACAATCTCTTGTCCAATTGTCCTCATCTCATATGAGACATGGCCAATTAGGTTTATTTTTCCCATAAGGGTTTTAAGAAGATTTTTCAGTAGATGAATCATCCTGTTTCTTCTTTTTGTTTTTCCCTTTCTTCTTGCCCCCTAGTTGCTTCGGCTCTTTGCCTTTGTCAATTGACATGACATTAACCTTCGAGGTGGGAAGTTTTTCATTTTCCTTTTTACTGGAAACTGCAAGGGCATTACCAGATGGGGCCTTTGCGGTTTGTGTACTTGAGGTGCCAATCACGCCGTTGCTGGCATGAGAGCCCCTGTTCGATTTAGGAGGAGGAGGAACAGAAAATTATGGTCTAGGAGCATCAGGAATTTTGTTATAGAGCATGCTAGACTGAGTATAGATCAAGTCTTGATATTGTGCATGTGCAATGACTTGCTCTTCAGTGACGACTCCTCCCTTAGCCACATCTTCTGTAATAGAAGATAACAATGACTGAATAAACCATTCAACTAGGAGCTGACCAGGAACATATGTGTTTACCATTTGACGACAACGCCACCACTCATGAATATGATCAGATATGTGAGTGGCTATCGTCTGCTTAAAATTGGTAAGAAGCTCCGTTCTTGTTTTGTACCTTATGGGTAACTAAAAATGGGTTAAAAAGGTGGTGGTGAGGGCGTTGAAGTTATCGAATGAAGCTCTATGGAATTCGATGTACCATTTCACTGCTGGACCAGTTAACGTTCACTGAAAAAGGCAAAGCCTAATCGAATCATCATTGAGAGTGTTGGACGAACACCACAGATGAAAGGTCATCACATGATTTGATGGATTTTCACCTGGATTTCCATTAAATTTAGGAATATATGATGGAAGTTTATGAGGAATCGCTAGCCACCAAGGGGCATAAGAAATTGGATCGTTTGTTAGCCAATTCAGATTTGGTAATTCTAAAGTTGCTATGAAAGGCAACTGTTGATTCAGGTTTGTTGAAGCATACCTAGGATAAGATGGGATCGCCTGAGCAGTGGGTCTTTGCATACCAGCATAATGTATTTGATGTTGATAACTTTGATAAGGTTTATGGGCATAACCATTATAATATGATTGTTGATAACTGTTTTGAATGTACGGCTGCCCATTACCCGCAAAGCTTTGTTGCTCAGGTCCTTAGTAAACTTGCTAGAATTGTGGTTGTTGATATTGCACCAGCCATGGCTGTGAGACCACTTGTTGTTGTCCAATATTGGATGTTTGACCAAGATGAGGGGTGATAGTACCCATTTGAGCCTGAGTCGCTTCAGTTAAGGAGCCAATAATCAGCGGTTGTGATTGAGCCGCGGAGACAAGAGGCTGTTGTATTACGACCTAAGATCCTTGAGGTTGATATACAACAGTTAGCGCTTGCACTTGCGACACCATCACAATAGCCGATGTAGTGGGAATGGTCGACATAGGTTGATTTTGTTGCAATGAATATACAACTCTTGGCTATTGAGGCAGTATTGGCACCCAACCACTGGATGCAATTCCAGCTTGACCCGAATTTTGTTGTGAACTCTCATATGGTTTCTCTCGCGGAGGGAACAATGAAAAGGCATACTACCCCCCATATGGTGGAAATCCAGTGTTCAAAGGGTAAAATGGTATTTGGAGACTGGACTGCCCAAATTGATGTTGTTGTCAATTTTCTGAGACTCAACATACAATACTCTAGATAAGATTCTGGATGAACAAATAGGAATAGACCATGCTGTCGAAACAGTACCTCGGTTGACTCCATCTAGCGGTTGAGAGTGAGTTGAGACAGATGGTATACCAGTGAACATTGTCAGAGTAGTAGCAGGAAGTTCTGTTACTACTATATCAGATGACACAGTCCTAGATGTCGATGGTTGTTCAAATATATGGAGTCTATCCAAAATATTTCCTAGCGATTCTACAAGAACTTGTGGTGAAGGGTGACTAACTTCTGTAGTAGAAGGATATAGGTGGATCCCAATTCAAAAATGCAATGGGTATTGGATGGAAGATCCTCCACAATCTCTTTTATTTCTATCAGTCTAGGTGGAAGATGTAGACCATCAGGTCCGTAGAATATTTCTGGTGCCGATGAAGGTATAGACTCTGTAGCGACAGATGTTGGAGGGGTGACACCTTCTGAATCAGCCCTAGATGGAGTTGGTTCAGGAATAGAAGTGTTTACTGTTACATTAGGATCAATTCTAATGTCCTCTTGTAACTGAGAAACTTCTTCTGTAGAGGCAGGGGTTCTAGAAATAATTGGAGTAACTGGAGTCTCTGATGATGTTGAAACACCAGTTTCAAATAAACCAGGAGACTTCGACCCAGTTAAACGAGATCGCTTGGACCGGAATGGTTTCGTTTCTGGAGTCAAAGACAGTTGAATCGTTAGTCTCAATGAACGATGGGGTTTTGATTTACTTTCTTCCACGATTACGGATTATTTGATCACCTCAAAATTAAAAGGGGAAAATGTTATTCTGATTTGAATGAATTTTATGACGCTTTGAGACAAATTTATTTTTCAATTTTTAAGAGTCGAGAAAAAGCTAAAGATGACTCTAGTCGCCTTCGATTTTTAATGAGCCTGAAGTGACAAGTGCTCAGATGGACCTTTTCTTTTCAGGAGTTTGAAAAAGAACGAAAGTGACTACTTTGGAAGTCTAGACAGAGGGATTACCAAACCAATCGAAAAAATGCAATATAATTTTACATACAACAGTCAATCTTCCCGAATGATGTGTTTAGTGCATTGTGATTGATAGGGTGGTAGACATGGCTTCCTAAGGATAAAGGATATAGCCTACTATGGTCTCCCAATATATATTCGACAGTACATGGGAGCACAAATCCGTACTGGAACTTGTCATATCAAAGAGGAGGAATCACCCAACCTACGATGAAAACGATAGTTACCAGGCTTTATGATGCCAGAATACCTCTCTAGCCTAGACTTCTAGATGTTGTGCGTTAGGTTCCAAAGCGTTTTTATGTCCATTGAGGTTTATTTTAAGAAGTTTGCCTTTCAAGGTTCACCGCATGATGTAGATATACAATTCCTAAATATGTAATCTAAGATGATAAACAGTCGTTTATTTTCTTTTAGCAATGAAAATCCTAGCTACTAAGGAAAGAAGAGTAAAATTATTTCAACATAGAGCAGAGAGCACACACTAGATGCACTTTTCCTAAATCGATTTCCGCATGCAGTCTAAATGCCAATGCACATGCATGTATTTTTTTTTTCCATTTCCTTAATGTGAGAATGAAAAAAATAAAACTAAGTACAGATCTGAACTACTTTTCTTCAAAGCGACACTTTAGCAATTTTTTTTCAAAAACGAAAGGAAGACTAAGACGACACTTTCAATTTCGAATGGAAAACTTCTTTTGACACTTCAAAGAATTGACAATTAAAGTTAAATACAAGGGAAAAAGTGTAATCGACTATCTAAAAGGGGAGGAATTTACGACACTCTTTTTCTTGACTGAAAATGACAGTTGCGACACTTTCAAACCAAAAGACGACAGTTCGATTAAGCCACTATTTGCAAAGGAAGACTGTAAATGATGAAAAATACATAAAAAAACATTCACAATTCCTTATCAATGGAGGCTGAATAATGTAAAGGAAGAAGGTTTCAACAGTGATATACTAATCATAGACAACAAAACTATTGAATAGAGCTGAAAACAATGAAGAAAAAACCAAAATCTGGAGGCAGAAACAATCTCACTCAATCATCACACCTGTCCTTAAGGGAAACCAAGTAGAGTCATTTTCTAGCTCTGAAATGGTAAAAATGAGAGGTAAAAACTACTTTTATGTTAATTTTCATGTAATCCAAGTAAGATATTAGTATTTAACTCATTTTTCAAGCATGTATTTACATTTCTAATCAGTTTGATGGAGCAATTGAACACGTAGTACGACTGTCAAGAGAACATAGTGTTAATGGTGAATTGAACATCTCTGACTATTATCACGAGTAGTTTTACCCGAAGTTCAAGACATAAAACGTGAAGGCCTGTGCGTTGTATTTCGCATATGTTTCCCCAAGAGTTCAAGCTCATTAAAAAATGAACCCACCTTTTGGTAAATAACCTTTGTGATCGCATTGCTATCAGATTTTGAGCCTTGGTCGTGTTCTTACCATCACCTCCACTTTTTAGCCGATCATACGCCTCCACTTGATTATTTACCCTTTTGAGGAACAACTGCGATGAGTGATTCTGTTAGCCACCTTCTTTACATTGTCGTGATTGAAACGTTCCAAACTTACCTGGAACAAGTTGCTACCTAAAAACATCACTTGTTCCTCAAAAACAGAGTCTCCTTTAAACCATTTTCAGACTCGTTAAATATGAAAATATTTTCTAGCACTCCAGCTTGTTAAAGTGTTTGGAAATAAAAAGTCTTATTTAAACCCTTTTTAGACTCGTTAAATATGAAAAAATTGTCGAGCATTCCAGCTCATTAAAGTGTTTGGAAGTAACAAGTCTCTTTTAAGCATTTGCTAGCACGTAAGATTTTCCCCAGTGGAGTCACCATTTTGTTTCCGGGAAATCTAGTGTCCATTCAGAGTTGCTAGTCCCACTAACACGGGTAGCTATCTTAGAAACAAGCAATTCAAAGCAACTTGTGTTTTCCTTTATGAGAGATAGATAAGAGAGAAGCAAAGAATACCAACCTCAGTCTTTCGCTTGGCTCCTTGCTTGTTTCCTCTCTCCCTTGATAGAGCTTTCGCCACTCCTTTCTCACTTGTCCCACTTCAAATAACACATGTAGAGTCTAAGCAGCAAAATACCATCAAAGCATAGAGATCTATAACCATAAACAATATAGGATTAGATGTACATTAACCATACACATGCATAAACAAACACAAGATTCAGAGATATACAAGTATATGTAGGAAAACTCAAATAGCTTTATTGATAGAAGTAGTAGAAGAGAGGATTACAACCCAGCTGTCTGATCCAATGCCATCCTCCCAGCATGAAAGCCCTCTTCACGTCATGAAAAGACTAGATCATCCAACAATACAATGTTTCACAGAGAAACCAGCAGCACTTCCTTACAAAATACAAAATTCCAGCCTTTGGATCTCTAGGATGAGGGATCCATATATAGATATTTGTAGGGGGGTGAGTCAGCTTCTGGGATTTTGATTAGTGTCATTTCTCTGATAGTTCTTGGTTCCACTTGGATATTTCATGATCTCTTACTTATCCCTGGGCGAATTTAGAGAGGCAAGTGTCAAATGACCAGTTTCTAGAAGATTCTCTAGGTTTCCACCTAGCAAACTGCCTCTGCCATTTGTCTTCTCTCGCTCATTGCACCCGATAGAAGGGATTTTCAGTATGCATCGCACCCTCAGCATGGAGTAGTCTGTATGGTCCAATTTTGACCAGTTCTGAGCAGTTTTTCAGGGAGAACTTATGGGAAATGATGTAATCTGCTGAACTTGTTCCTTTAAGGTATGAAACAACAATTTTAGGAGTTTAGAAGCCCTTGGTTTATGGACATATGTGATTGGGGTTGCAGTGCCCAAATATGTCTATAACAATCGCCCCCTAAAGCATGAGGTCGTAAATCTTCTAATGTCAGGTGAAATGCCTTATCATGAGGATTCGAGGTTTTTCAAACTGGAAGGTGACCTGTAATAAGATACAATACAATAATATTTTCATGATCTAGCTGAGGCGGGAATTCCCATGCTCAACTTTATAAATTCATTTTCATTTACATAGGACAGAAAATCGTCTGTGTGGCAGACTGTTGATTCTAGTAGAGCCATCATCCCTTAGCTTGGATGATTATCTGTGCAGTTATGGAGTACATTTGATGTCTTTATTTTCCTGAATATATCACAGCCCGGATGGATGAAACTAGATCTGGGGTCTTAAAACTCATTCAATATTTTCCCGAAGTACAAGTTGATCCACGTGAAAAGATGTTCTGATGTCGAACATGGAAAGACATCGCCTGATTACGAGCCAATGATGAAAGTTGTTAACAGGCGTGAGAGGAATCACCGATAATGATAATGACCCTCAAGGTACTGCAGTACAATTCACGTGGTGTGAATACATGAGTCGATGTTGAACACCATGCAAAATCTTTCGGTCGAAGGCCATTGATGTAAACCTGTCGCCGGAAGTGAGAAACTTGCCATTGAGGCATGCAAGCTTCAAAGTACTGAAAGGGTTGTTCCTAAGTCAACTTCTTGGATAATGATCTGATGTCGACAAGAAGTGACCCGTCGTAGGAGGGCCTTAATGAATCCCACATCTACAACAGGAAATGGAGCAAATGATTTTTTGGAGGTGAAAACAATTTGATGATAGCAGCGGATGAGGCATTAGCTAGGTTGGTGAATTCTTTGAGCGACTTCTCTTGAACATATCGGTGACACTAAAATGGATTGGTAGCATTAACCCCAAAAATGGATGGTACAGAGGACCAATGGTGATATGACCGGTGAATGGAATAACCCAACCCAAATCAATCATGGTGATCAAGTAAAAGTGTCATGTTCAAGAGTGACTTGCTACCAATAAAGTTCTTCAAGTTTTCTTCCCACTTTTTCCCCAATCATTGCTGACCTGTACCTCTTTATTTTTTTCAACCTTGAGGAGGATAACATATGCTTGTTCTATAATTTTCCCTTCAAGCAAACCCGTCGCTATGTTTTAGCGAGCCTAGCGACAGTGAAACTCGCTCTTGTCCGTATGGACAAGTTTGTCGCTATTGTTTTAACAAGTTTAATGACAAAGATAACTTGGTCCTTTTTAGTTTTAGAGAGTCTGAAAAGAGATGGAAAGGAAACTCCAGTAGTCCTTTTTCATAGCATAATCCCTTCAGTCTGAAAAATTATAAAATAATATGAAAAGGATGACTTCTCCGATCACTTTAACGAGCCGAAAAAGGCAAGCGCTCGATCTTTTTGTGTAATGATCCCTCAGGTCCAAAAATATTAAAATATAGAGGAAGGATGGCACTTCCAATCACTTTAACGAGCTGGAGAGGCCAATTGCTTGGAAATATTTTTATATTTTATGAGTCTAAAAAGAGCTTAAAAGAGACTCGTTACTTCCAAAAACTTTAATGAGCTGGAGAGGCCAATTGCTCGGCAATATTTTTATATTTTACGAGTCTAAAAAGAGCTTAAAAGAGACTTATTACTTCCAAACACTTTAACGAGCTGGAATGCTCAACAATCTTTTCATATTTAACGAGTCTGAAAAGGGTTTAAAGAAAACTCATTATTTCCAAACACTTTAACGAGTTGGAATGCTCGACAATATTTTCATATTTAACGAGTCTGAAAAGGGTTTAAAGGAAACTCGTTACTTCCAAACACTTTAACGAGCTAGAATGCTTGACAATCTTTTCATATTTAACGAGTTTGAAAAGGGTTTAAAGGAAACTCGGTTCTTCCAAACACTTTAACAAGATGGAATGCTCAACAATCTTTTCATATTTAACGAGTCTAAAAAGGGTTTAAAGGAGACTCTGTTTTTGAGGAACGAGTGATGTTTTTGGGTAGTAACTTGTTCCAGGTAAGTTTGGAACTTTTCAATCACAGCAGTGTAAAGAAGGTGGCTAACAAAATCACTCGTCTCAGGTGTTCCTCAAAAGGGTAAATAATCAAGTGGAGGTGTATGATCGGCTAAAAAGTGGAGGTGATGGTAAGAACACGACCAAGGCTCAAAAGCTGATAGAAATGTGATCACAAAGGTTAATTACCGAAAGGTGAGTTCATTTTTTAATGATCTTGAACTCTTGGGGAAACATATGGTCATTGCTAGGTTTAGTTTTTAACGAGCTTGAGCTTCAGCCACCCTGTCAGCTTCCCTTGAGCGTTTCCTCCCATCTCTAAAGTATCTGCATGAGTGGATGTCTCCAGTCCCAGATCCTCTGCATGCGGCTACTCTGCATCAATATGAGGCTCCTCCTCCTTAGGAACTGAAAGTTCCTCCTCTGCATGCAACTTGAGCTCCCTCTCAAGTGATAATCGCATGACTTTCTGCTCGTTGAACTTTAAATCCCTACGTACCACTATCCTCTGACTGGTAGGCAGGTACAATCGATAGCTTTGGGGTGTATCCGTGTACCCCACAAGTATTCCCAACTCAGCTGTTGGATCCAACTTTTTTCGAGCATCTTTGGTCACATGACAGTAAACCAATGATCCAAAGATTTGGAAGTGACTCACATCTGGTCACTTCCCAGAAAAGGCCTCCATCGGTGTCTTCATTCCCAGTATACATTGCGTACTTCTATTCTACAAGTATACTGATGTATTGCATGCCTGAGCCCACAAATGTAGTGGTAGGCTTTGGTCATGCAACATCGCTCAAGCTGCTCCCACAATCGATCTATTCTTCCTTTCGGCCACCCCATTATGTTGTGGGTTATGGGGTGCCATCAATTCCCATTTAATTCCTTCTGCAATGCAAAAGTATTTAAGCTATTGGGAGACATAATCTCCACCATTGTTACTATGCAAGGCTTTTGTTTTCTTTCCAGATTCTTTCTCTGCCAAGGCTTTAAACTCACAAAACCTCAAGAAGGTCTGATCCTTCTTTTGCATAAAGTAGATCTAGCATCTACGAGAAAAATCATCAATAAAAATAATAGTACCTTTGTTTAGCGGTGGAGGCTGTAGAGAAAGGTCCACAGACATCTGAGTGAACTCGCTCCAATATTTCTCTAGCTCTACTGTCTCAACCAGGAAAGGAAGATTTCGCATACTTATCTAAGGTACAACATTTGCATGTATTCGTCTGCTCTTGTTTTCCCTTGGGTAGTCTGGTAGAAATCTGCTGCATGATCTTTAGGGCTCCATGGTGCAAGTGGCCTAGTCTTATATGCCATAGCTCGCCAATATCTTGGATCTGCACCATCTCGGCTTTGGAACTCAATGCAGCACAATCTTCTACCTCTAGCTTGTAGAGATTCTTTACTTGAATCCCAATTCGCTTGGTCTGTCCAGTATCGATATGCCTCAGGAATACCTTTCCTTTACTAAAGACTACATCATAGCCTTTATCTTCTAGCATAGCGATAGACACAAGATTCTTCTTTAGACCTGGTACATACTTTACATCAGTCAGGGTGAGGAGTGCTCCATGCTCCCTCTGAAACACAACCGTACCTTCACCTAAAACACAGTACTTTCCATCATTGCCCATCTCGATCCACATCTCGAGATCCTTCTCCTCCAAGGTACTGAAAAGATTCTTGTCACCTGACATGTGGAATGAAGCTCCACTATCTAGGTACCACACACATCCCACCATGGATGAAACCATGCATGCAATAAGTGAGAAACCAAACTCAAACTGTGAGGCGAGTGCCTCACTGTTAGATCCCTTCGAGGATCCCTTCTTAGATTTCTTCTGTGGAAAATTTGTAGCATAATGGCCCACTTCATGACAATGAAAGCATCACACTTTCGATTTGTCAAACTTCTTCCCACCATGGGAAGAACCAAATTTGCGATGGGACGCCTTCCCTTTCCCTTTCCTCACCTTACTCCCTAAGGCTATATTTTCCTCATCATCTTGCTTCGATGAGGATCCATCTCTGGTGCTTCTTCTTATTTCCTCCTACATCATATCCGACCAAAGTCGTTCCCAACCAGGTAGTTTTTCTCTTCCATTAACCGAGTCTTGGTAGCTATGCCATCTCTTAGGAAGACCAAGGAGTGCAAGACTCACCATGTCATCATCAGCAGTTGTGATCCCTACACTTCCAAGCTCATCCCTGCAGGTGGTGAGCTTGTTCAGATAAGTAGAGATCGTGTCTCCCTTTCACACTTGATTTTCCGAAGCTTATCTTTTAGCGCCAACTTCCTCTGATCGTTGTTGTTCTAATATAGATCTTTCAATGTTTTCCACATTGAAAACAATGTCTCCTTCCCATGGAGGCTTGAGACAATGTGGTCTCAAACTCCCTCCAGGAGGATTCTCCTTGCTATAGCCACACATTTCTTCCATTCCACCAATTTTATAGCATTAGTCAGCTTGGGGACTTCTTGATCAATGAAGTCCTTTAGATCGTTATCCTCCAATACTGCTTCCACGTGATCCTTCCGGGCTATATAAATCGAGCTACCATCAAGGGCATACTCGATTCTTAAACTGTTGAATGCCATTGGTGAAATTGAGATGTGATAAGAACTCGATTTCTATATTCAGGAACTTCAACCTTCAAACTTCTCCCTTCTTGTATACTGTTCTTCAATTGATCACCTTTGTTCTGATACCATGTAGAAATTCCCACTGTAGATCAACAAATTATGCAACATACTAAAGCAAAATACAAGATCTACTTCTACAACAAACTTTGCGAAAGCTTAATTGAATATGAGTAAGACCAATGAGAACACATATAACTGAGAATGAGAAATCAATCACACATAACACAGAATAAATAACCTATGGAAAGCCTCATCCTAAAACCCCAATCTATGCATTATCATACAAGTGGAAATATGTTCAAGTTACAAAAAGAATCAGCTCTCAAGCTATCCTGCTCTCTTTGCAATCAAACAATACAAATCACAGACTGAGTAGACAAGAGATATGCCTTTCCTTACCCCTCCAAGCCTTCTATTTCCTTGCGTAGTTTTTGTTGGGGTCGAGTGATGCCACATGTGTGAATTGGCCTCATCACACTCACAAAAACTGAAGAAGTAACTGTGCAATCTCCAAGGAAAGAATTCCTTTTGCATGCAAGAGATATTCACAATGGAATATTCCTGCAACTGATAGTACACTGTCCCTCCATGTGATCTCAACTAGGTCTGAACTAACATGCATGAGTTATTTATGAGAGAATATTCAGTGATCTGAAGTGAAACAGTTACATGCATGCATGCATTAACTAACTAAACTCACAATTAATTCAACAAACTGTTTGAATTAATCTAATTAGACTTGACTCAGTTAACTGAGCCAACTAATTACAACTCATCCTTATCTCTTTAACTGATGGATAAATTCCTCAATCAATGGAGAAACTGTTGCATGTCCCCACATTGACTTCATATTTGATTTTCTACAACTAATTAACTCATGGTGAATTAATTAATTATTTTACAAACAGTTGCTAAGATCAAATTCGAATTTTTACTTCTCTATTTTAGTTCAGGGACTAACTAAAATAGGAAGGTATCCCAAAATGCTATTTATAGCAGTACTAAATTTATCACTTCTATATTTAGCATTTCTTGTTGCTATTTTCAACAATCCCTACCATCCACCTAATATTATGAGGGTTTGATCAACATGCATATCGATGTAAATATTCCATGGAGGCTAAATCCCTACCATCCACCTAATATTATGAGGGTTTGATCATTAAGTATGGGTCTTACAACCCTCGAGAAGGAACTAAAGCCTTGAGCCTAAGTGAAGCTTCTAGGCATTTGGATTTAAGAATGACATCTTGAATCACCACAAATAATGTCTTGAGCCCATCCTTTCCCTTTAAATAATACAAGGATACGAATTAATATATTTGAGCACTATGTGTGGTCTTATGGTCCTACACATAGTTAGGGAAGGAAATGTGAACCCTAGGCCCTAAAGAAAGATTCTAGCCATTCTAGGTCAAGAATAATAAATTGAATCTTCGGATGGGGTGATTGTCGAGGGAGAGGGTGGGGGCAGGTTTCCACCATCCCATCTGGCGCATTAGTCAAGAGGCATGGCAACATGCCCTGAGAGAGATTAATGTAATATGTGCAAGAGAATTATTACCCACCAACTCTAATGGTAAGACAATGTCATTCTTTGGGGAGACAAGGCAATGAGGCTTATGTGAAGAGCGAGAAATGATGGTTAAAAACCATGCAGGCTCATCGATGGACACTTACAGAGAAGCAGGTTTTCAATGATGGAAATTAGGCCCTAGTGAAACTATGGAATGGCAGAGTGATTTGAATCTAAGGATGCAAAGATGAGGGGTGGAATTCTGTGTGGGTTGATAAAGCCGTAGAGGATGAGGCCTGACTAGCTCTGCGAGGCAATATTGCTTAAGCTAGGATTCAATATGCCTAGAGTATCTGGGAAAAAGGTAATGTTTCTTGTTATTCTTGTTTTGGTAATTTTTCAATATCTCGGTGCAAGGTTGAAGTCTAGGTGAGGAGTTAGATCTTCTCTAATGTAAAAAATATACACATCTTATTCTTTGGTTAGCATATTTGGTTTTTTCATTTCCTATCTTGGGAGATTTGGGGAAGCAAGGTTGGACTCTATTCATGATCAATAAGGATGATTTTCATAGAGAATGTGAGAAAAATGCATGGCTTTCTCCATCGGGGGTAGGACTTGGCTCTCTTTTTCTAATTTTCTTTGTTTCTCAGTGAGGGGGTGTTTGGCTCCAATCTTGTGTTGTTAATTCTTGTACTAGAGGCTTTGGGTTTCATAATAGTGTGGAATCATGTTCTTTGAGATAGGCCAGGAGCGCTATTAAGGTGGATGGATGCTAGAAGAAGGGTACATGTTCATCCGTTGGCTAGTCGAGGGTGCAACTCTAGGTGCAAAAGGCTCCTTCTTTTGTTGAGTTTTTCTCCAACTCAAGGTTGTTAAGCTTAGGTTGGTTTCACTCTAAGTTCTAGAATTCATTGCATGCTCATGGGTTCACCTTTCTAGGTGGGACACATGGACACTCTATAATCTGACAACGAGTGGGCTTCGACATTGTTGTGAGCGAGGTATATTTGTGTTACAACTTTAGCATGATTATTGTTTTATATGGTGAAATGTTAATGTTGATAAGTAGAAGGGTGGCACTAGCTATATGCATAAGAGGCTAGTGGAAGAATAGAGGCATGCAATATTGTACTTGTATATCTTCTTGTGCAGAGTGGTTGGTTTTATTTTGGGGTCTCCCCCGTGTGAAATCTCAATTAGACCTTACATTTTTTTTTATAGGATCCCCATCCAGTATGTGGGCTTGATTGCCACCATGATAGTTTTACTCTTGGTTGTCAATTCAAGAGAGGTGTTAGATTGAAAGTGAGTGTAAAATTCCAAAAAATGGGGATGGAATCAGCGCGCGATTGATAACTTTCAGAACATAACAAAAGAATAAAATCAACAAAATAACAAGAAGGATTATATCTCAAGAAGGTGTCAATTAGCTAAAACCATCTAAGATATACACAAATGAGGATGCACTAGAAGTTATTGCAAATTAGTTCACAAGAAATTACTAGTATAGTCTGGAATAAGAAAGCAAAGTTTCAAAGAAAATATATAAACTATAAGCCATGCATTAGTTAGTCAACGTATACCCAATATGTATAAATACATGAACCCACAATAAAAGTATCAGATAGCAATTACAAATACCATCAAGATGCATGGGAATCAAAATCCAGTAGTGGAGTGTAGGCCACTCATATCATATCCCATAAAAAAAACCCTAGCCTAACCAACACATCCTAAAAAGCTTCCTACAGCAGAATGCTTTCAGCTCCCCAAGCACAAAAAAACTCTCTAATTTCTAGCCTAGATCAAGTGCTAAAAGTCCCTTTTGAATGAGGCATGATGGTGCATTTATAGAAGTGGGAGGTGACCTTTCACCTTCCTTATGACCCTTTAATGACTCGTGACTTTTCAAATTCCCTAGGATCCATTCGACTTCCTCATGACCCTCAATGTTTTTAATGACCTTTTCCATGATTTTGATATTTTTCATTCTTATGAAAACATAAAACAATATCTTACAATATAACGAGATGAAATGCAATGAGATTTTATATAGATGTCACAATTTAAGGGGTTTGTTTATGTCTTCACCCCATCCCAGGGCTACCTTGGTGCTAATTCAATTATCTAATAGCTACCACCGATTGAGAGCATGCATTCATGAAGTGTTTAGATGTAAATGACCAACAAATGCTCCACAACCAAAAATTTTCAAAATACAACCAGTAATTAGGATGCGATATGAACACTCTTCACTATAATAAAATAAGAAATCATTGTTGCAAATAGAATTGATCAATATAATAAGTGTTGAGAGATCAATAAGAGTTGATAGGAGTTCACAGCCCTAAAATGTTAATTTTATTCTGATATCAAGTTTGATCAATTAATTTGCATTTCTATGACTCTAATCTTGGCCTATGCTTCAATGTAACCTTCACCATTTTGTCTTCTTTCATGAATTCTTTCGCCTCTTTTACCATTCTGTTAACTTTTGTTTGTCTCAATCTTCCTTTGTCAATTATTATAGAAATGTTCTCATGCTTTTTTAGTCCTTTGCTTTAATTATTTAAGATACCATTGACATCTATTTCAAAAATGATTTTAATTTATGAAACTAGCCTTTGAGATGGAGACATTCCAGAAAAGCCAAACTTCTGAACTTCTCTACACTATTTCGCTAAACTATATTCACCTTCAATGCCCTTTCCTTAATGCTTTTATTTTACGCCCATTGCAAGTGACAACGCTCTATGTTTCTGATATTATTTGCAGCTTCGCATTGCTATAAGCCCTCTCTATATGCATCACTTTAATGTGATTTAAGGATCTCTCTTAATACCCCTTTCAAAAGTGTGTAATATGTTGGTCACATGGATTACTTCTCCAACCATTCCAGAAGATGTGACATAGATTATATAGCCAATTCTATAAGTGTTAAACTCATTTGCACCCTTTTCAATGATCATTGCACTCATTATTGATGTGTTGTATTAGTTGAAGCTAGACTAAGATGCCAAGCACAACACTAATATTATATTAAAACTTTCTCGTTTGGTACCTTGTTGGAAGATGAATCATCATCGTATAAGTCACAGTTTGATTGTGTGATATTGCGATGTAATTATAATCTGTGATTGCATTCAATTGGAGGAAGAAATTTTAGTAGTAGGAGGGGTGAAACTTGTTTTTGTACATTGTGCCAATGCTATTATGATTTTGTCGCATGATCACATTTTATGGTTTCTCCTTTATCCTTACAATCAATGATTGCGACTTTGGATCCTTTTAATGGTATGCACAAAATTCTATAGTTGATGCCTTCGGCTAATCGCCTCCTTAACTCTCACATGCATATGATAGAATATTTATGACATCATGAGCGTTTGTCATGGCCTTCATCGTAGTTTTTTGAGACAATGTTTCCATTGCATCGCATGTATGAATCCACACCCCTCGTGGTGTGCCCTTCATCGAGTGCATAAATTTTCATTGTAGCACTTTCACATAGTCACTGCCTTTATGACTGTCTCAATCTCATGATTTTATCTCACGTAATTTTCCATTGCATGAATTTATGGTTTCTTATAGTAGTATTTAATATAATATCCATCGCATGTATTTTAACGCATAACCTTTTCCCAGCATTGATGTATATAACCTTTTTTCATAAACAAGTACACATAGCAGCATTAACAACATCTCTATCACATCCCTTTAATATAATTTCAATCACAACCTTCTAACATGGAATAATTTTGGCCTTTGAAACAAGTTTATCCTATCACCTATTGTAATCTTTCTTATATGCATTGTAACTCTTTTAGTTGGTTGCATTATTGAAACTCTTTATGGTAGCATATAACCACATTTTCTCTTGTAGCGTATAGTCACACCTTTATAACAGGGGTTCTTATGCATTATCATAACATCACTTTGGTCACAACCCTTAGCTTCTAATTATATTGGTTGATATTATTGTGTCATGGTATTGTTGCATGCATAACCTGATTTTGTTGCATTGCTTGGTGTGTTTTCCATACTATTGTATTTTATATGGTCTTTATTGAATGTTTTTATCACAGTTTTTATTGCATTTCTTACTTACGACATTAATCGCCTCAAGTTAAAAAAAAAAAATCAATTGCATGCATTGACATTTAACATTTCTCTTGATCACGTGTGTTATCATTATCATAATCTTCTTTTGCATTGCGCAAATTTAATATAGTCTTCACCTTATGCACAGATATTGACATAACCCTTATCACATTAACACTATTATAATATTTAGTGCATTTTTTTACCGTAACCTTTCATTGTAGCGCATAATCATAACCTTTTAGCATATCCTTCATCACACTCCTTTGATATAATTCTCATCGCAACATTTTATTATCACCTCATTGTCTTGCATTAGAAATATCATTTCCTCTTGGCACATGTGTTTAACACAGTTTCCCATCAAGCACAGAGTTTTTGACATAGCCTTTGTCCTCTTCACACACTTTAATATAATCTCCTTGTTAATGCTTTTCCATGATATTCATCAAATAAAAGATTGTGTGCAACCTTTTACCACATGTGCTCATCACGAGTTCATTATTTAGCATTATATTCACCTCATTGCATGCATTATTCTTATTGTTTATCACATAGTCTTGTATTATTTCACTTCCAATTCCCATCTCATCATCATCATTATTTATCACAATGCTAGTAATTATTGCATTCTTTCACCTAACCGAGTCGTAAACATTATTCATGTTCACCTTCAAAAGTCTTCACAAAGTATCTATGCAATTGGTAAGATCTTTTGGGGACTTTTCTTATATCATAGTGGTGTTCATACATGTCAGAATGGGCACACATAGGCTTGTAGGTGCACAAGTCACACAGACCAAATAACATTTTAATGGACTTCCATTAATCACTCCCTCTTTGATTGGGGCATTTATATTGATATAACCATTGAGGTCAAACATATGGTAATTTGATATGGTCATTTACATCTTTCTATGAAACTTCAAATTGTTGCAAAGACATACATAGGCACATGAAATAAAGAAAATTGATTTACCCAACGCTCTAAGTAGAAAAATAGGTTAGCAATGTATAAATAATAAATAATAAATAAATCTCCTTTAGATGCAATGAAGCATTAATTCTTGCACTATTATAATAATGATAGTGATAATTGCAACCAAAGAAAAAGTGCTTGACTACTAGAGCACTTCTTCATTGAAGTAAAAGGGCCACAATAATCACTTACACATTTGAAAAACAACTTACTAGTGGATTGACATCGTGGCATACATAAGAGTGTGGGGTTGAGCCTGTCTGCATAAAAACATTATTCCTTGAATTGGAAGTCAAATAAGAAATGTGTGCATATCTTGTTGAAGCCACAATTAGGTGTAAGGAACCACCTTTTATAACCTTTCATATTATGGTTGTGAAAATACATGTCATTAAAAGAATATTTGATTATGAGACAAGTGGTTTTCATCGCAGAATGATAAGTTAAATCATAATGAAGCAAAGAAAGGAAGTTGAATTACAATAAGACCCTTGTCAAATCATAAGTCCAATGCATGACAATAATCATGAAAATGAACATGAAGGAAATTAATGAAGAAGGGGCCCTTTACTATAGTTGGTCTTTGCTTGAGAGTATCATACGTTAAAACCACAAAAGAGGAAGAAATGAGGAGTACCTTATCAACCAAATGTCACATGTAACATCACAAAATCAAGATGAATCAATAAAGCAACAACTCTCACAAACCTTAATGCATTAATAAGAACAAGAACCAATATGAATGAAGGTGGATAATGCAATATCGATCGTGAAATCATGAGAAATGCTTGATGATAGCTAGATCAACTAGGAATTTTGACTGATTCAAACCACAGGAATGCCATTCAACCTTAAAAAGCAAAAGGGGACCAAAAATTTAAGCATTCAGGCTAAAAAAATTTGGAGGTTGTTGTAGTGGTTGCAACAAATGGAAAATCACTAGTAGAATTCAACATCTTTGCATTAGCCCCTTCAATTATTTGAGCCTTAAAATAATCCAAGGAAGCATTGAACTAGATACTATGGGTACCACTTGAGTTACTTGACCATATTGATGTACCACTCATCCATTCCACAATTAGGCCCTATTATTCCTTACATGCTACATTAAGATCTTACACATGTAATTTTTTTAACAATGATATAGAGAACATGACATAGTATATATTGTGTTCAGAATTTTAAACTGAGTTTCCAGTGCTGCTTCATTGCCAGTGAGTATCCATAGCCTTGGTGGAGTCACTCAAGGAACCAAAAGCATTTCCTTTTTGCCAGTGAGAATCCATAGCCCTGGTGAAAAAATTTTCATCACCTCTCTGCACAAGAATCCCTTCTCATTCCTTTATGCTTTGTTTAATTAGCGTTTTCTGTATGCACTTTGACATCATTTATTAAGGTGCTCATTGTGCCAAGGTGAAATAGGAATCCTGACTTATTTTACAGGAAATAGAGGTTGTTTCTTATTTGACAAAAACTAAAAGATTTTATGACTTAGGTTTTCCCCCATGCCATGCTTCCACATCACATCTCTGACCTAAAAGTGGACAATGAAAACACGAAGGTCAATATTTTTGAAGACCATACCGGGAATAGGTCTCAAGTTATAGATATAAGCATTACAAACTAATTAGAGTTTCCCACAAGCATCAAATCATATTTTCCTTGTTAATAGATCATAATTATGTATAGATATAAGGGACAAGATCTCAATGGCAGGGTGTGCAAGAGGTTGACGCTTGGAGTGACCATAACAGCCACATAGAACCATTGAAGGGGATTTAAACATTATGGACACAACAGGGGAATTAGATAAGGGAGGCTTTTCATCTATCATTTATGTACAAGCTTGGAAGGACATTGCAAATAACGAAATTTAAATGAAAGTCAAATACATAATGAAAATAAATAAGTGTGAGATGAAATACACTTAGCAATGCAAATTAGATAAGGCTAAATGTAATGCAAGGGGATGAGAATGTTGGATGCAAAATAAAGTCATAATAGAGGAAAATTAATAGCGCCATGAGGGGAAAGTAGAGCTAAATGCATAATTTAATGAAACAAATGAAAGCTACATGAAATGAAAAAGCTATGTAAGGAATAAAACAAGATGAGAACTAAATATGTCACGCAACGTAATGAAATGAAAAGAAGTGTATGGACATGATGTTAAATGAAACAAAGAAAACAATGTGAATGTGAAGGAAAGGTCTATGCAATGAATTGTAATGCAAGGTAGCAAGCTAAATCCAACTAAGAGTTATGCAATTTTATGCAAGCAATTCAATGAGTGAAGATAAAAACATCATAATCAACTATATGTGGAAAAAACACACCTACTCTAATAAGCAAATGAACTACAACTAAAACTAAACCATAATCTAATTTAAGAAAAGTGATCGGGGTCATGTGAAATCCGATTCCCAATTAAACCATCTAAGTTGTTCCTGACCTACAAACACAAATATATTAGGAATAAATACCCTTACAAAAGAATGTATGAATGTAAGGATATTTACCTATGCAACTTGCACAAAAAATAGAAGGTCTCACCTATTGGCAAAAAAGTATGCCATAAAAGGTTGCTCTAACCAAGTTGTAACTCTATTTCGATAGATATAATGATAAGCATAAAATCCCTAAAAACCTCTCACAATTGTGCATTATTTAAATTTCCATTCATACCAACCACAAGAGAAAACAAATGCCACTTATTTGTAAAAGATCTTTCTAGATAAGATATTTCCAACCATTTAGAAATTCGGTAATGATATTCAGAATAACCAACTTGAAAACCTTGAAAAACTTGCAAAGATGGGTGTTCATTCAACATATTCAAGCTATAGAGAGAATATTTTGAGGAAAACTTAATCTAATCTTGTTCCAATATCTTATCAAGATCGTCAGGACTTGACATAACCATCATTGAGAGCTGAAGTGCCTCAAATCTATGACATGCATCTAAATATTTAGATGGTGAATCATCAAATTGTATAGACTTGTTGAAATCAACATATGTAAACCAACAAATATCATCAGGTGTATTGGTGGTATCATGATTAACTGGATAACATTTGTTAAAGCCAACATTTTGATTAGAATGGTCATTTAACACATAATATTCTTTGTTTTTCAAAAATGGATATGAATCAATAGGAGATATTTCATGGATAGTTTGGATCATAGAATATTCCTCTTCACATGTTTATGATTGGGAACCAAGGGAAAGATGGGTTAATAATCCATTGGTTTCTTCCTCATAATAAAATATCATCACCTTATAGCTAATTATATACTACGTAGGCATCATTGGAATCTAGGGGAGTAAAATTAATTGTTGGTATAGCATATTCAAAAAGCCTAAAAGATACAAGGAATAGTGAGAACGGGCTAAAACAAGATTAAAAGGTTTCCTTCATGTAACATGGATTAGATCAGATTCAATATTCATATCAGCTTAAGGAATCAATTTGTCAGAATGCAAGTGTTTCTCTACAAAATGACACTACAAGGAAAAGATCCTCTTGCAGAGGTTTTTGCGTAAGCCCTTGTAAAAATAGACCAAAAATCCATTTGTAGTGGAGGTCACTATGGATTTGGGTGGGGGGATGTTTTAGAGGATGTTTTTTAATGGTATGTCTCTAATACAATACCGCAATGATGCGTTACTATACATATATGCACTAGTGCCTAATAGTATAGAAATTTTAGTGATAGAATTGCAATTTTTCAAGAAATCAAACTAAAATCAAGTTACACAATTATACTCTACTACTCTACAAAAAGTAATTCACAATTTAGAACAACATTCACAAGCATGCATCATCAAATACATAGGTACACAGATGTTTCTAAGGGAAAGCAATTGCTAAAAACCCTTAAGCCTGTTTGCATTAATAAAGAGAATTGAGAAATAATTACAATTGTGATCTCTTGCTATGAGCACAAACTACAAGAGTAAATGTGTTCTCACTCTACTTGCACTTGTGCTGCCCGCACTCGCACTGTCTGCACTCGCTTTTCCCCCACTCGCTTTGCCTGCACTCGCTCTACCCGCACTCATGCTACCTACACTCAATCCTATTTCCTTGTACAATTCCTGAGGAAATAGGCTCCTATTTTTAGGAATTTCCTCCAAATTGATTGAACAATTCCCAAGGATTGATCATCTGATCAATACTCTAAATTGTACACTCAATCTAGTATATAATTAATTTTTACACTGCCTTCGACTCTCCATGACAACTTGACAATTTGGAATTCCTTGCATGCATGAGATATTTTTGGTTGATTGATTAGTTAATTGGATGATCCGTGAGTTATACTATTGTCCCACTGCACAACTGACCTTCCACTACTTCTATCAACAGTGGAACTAGTTTAAATGAATACAACTGGAAATAAGTGACCTTAATTGCCACAAATTAGCAATCACACATGTCTAATTGAACTCCAAGCCTTCTAACTCGAATTTACTAAACTAACTGAGTGACAAGAGCCATGTCATCTCAATTAACTACCTCCAAGTTGTCTGCTGATGTGGAAATTTGAATTTTCTCAATTTGACGAAGGCAAATTCAAATTGATCCTTTCTTGCTACACTCATCAACACTCCCTCTTAGCAAGAAATGGATTATCAATCACCCATATCTTGCACCTATGGAATTTATTATAGCACTACCTCTCACTATTGTTGTTGCACTACAATAACTGAAATTGAGAATCATCCAAAATACTAAATCACCTATGCCTCTACAACTATCTATTTGGAAGATTGCACTATTGTTGATTATGTATTATGCCTCTTGCACTGCTATCAACACTCCTCTGTGTTCCTGAATATCTGATTGCACCGACTGACATTGAACCTTCTACCATTGAATATTGTGATCCCCTATAGCAAGGTAATTATCCACGAGGAGGACACCTTAACAGACCCTGCCCAAATCTATGTAATTATGGGGCTAAGGATATACATCACTCCACATCACTCCTAGAGGTATAGTTTCATGCATGGAAAAATATGATCTACTCATATTGTTGCTAATGCTCTGTTGTTTCTTCCACATTGCTGCTACAACTACTACAATAATGAGTCTAGCTTCCATAGGGCTTCTCCATTTGAAACTAGACTCCATCTGAGTCTTGATATCCTTGTGGGAAATATTTCTCTCCTTAATCTACGAATATCAATGATCAAAACTCCTTTTTGTGTCACTAAACATTGGCTCACTAATCTTCCCACTAGTAGCCTTCTAGCTCCATTAAGAAGTCTGCACATAAGGTCTTCTGGATTTTCCCTAAACTAGGGCTCCATAAATCTTCCTCCTAACCTTCCATGGCTCCTTTCATGTGTACTGTACTTGAGGTCTTCAAGTTGTTGCATACTGCATACAAAAATCATTATTCACAACTACGTTTGTGAATAGTGCTCAATATTCTAGATATTCCCCATCTTCGTGACATATTAGCTTATATTCTCGCTCTTCTTAGGGATTTCATACCTTCCCACATAAATTCACTCCTTAACTAATATATAGCTTTTGCAATGAGACCTCTTATCTCCAATTTATCAAACACCAAACTAGTGAACTAGGGCAACAAAACCATCCCACTTGATTGCTCTTGGCTGTTCCGAAAGTCAATCCTTAGGGTATTAAATACAAACCACTTTTTGTGATCAAGTTTGCCACTTGTCCATAACACTTAGGGAACCTAGACAACCACTTACAGGCATCCAACCCACAATAAATGGGTTGAATACTTGTTCTAATGTGAATCCTGCTATGATATCATGTAGAAATTTTGGTAATATAATTGTAACTGCTCAAGAAATTAAACTAAAACCAATAGACACAATTCTACTCTACTACTTTGCAGAAACTAATTCACAATTTAAAACAACATCCGCAAACATGCATCATCAAATACATGAGTACATAGATGTTTCAAGGGGAAAGAAACTGCTAAAAACCCCTTAAGAATGTTTGCATTAATCAAGTGAATTGAGAAACAATTACAATTGTGATCTCTTTCTCTGAGGAAATACTGCAAGAGTAAACTTGTTCTCACTCTTCTTGCACTAGCATTACTGCACTCGCACTAACTTCACTCACGATGTTGCACTCGTGCTACGTACACTCATGCTGCCCTCAATCACGTTGCCTACAATCACTCTTCCCACTCGCGTTGTTTGCACTCACTCCTATTTCCTTGCGTAATTATTGAGGAAATAGACCCCTATTATTTAGGGATTTCCTCCAAATTGATTGCACAATTCCGAAGAATTAATCACCCGGCCAACACTCTAAACTGTACACTTAATCTAGTATATAATTAATTGTACACTTCCTTGGAACGTCCACAACTTGAGAAATTGGAATTCCTTGCATGCATGAGATTTTTTTGGTTGATTGATTAGTTAACTCGATGACCTCTAAGTTAGACCGTTGTCCCACTGCACAACTAAACTTCCACTAGTTATATCTGCTGATTTTTTGTAGCATCAGAAGTGATCTAAGTCTCAAATTTTGCAAGGAGGCTTAGACACATGTATTCTCCAATACCCAGAAATAGTTTTGGGAAGTTCCACCCAGAGACAGTTTTTTAAAATAATTAATTATTTTTAATGGGACCCTAAGTCTAAACTTAGGAAATTAAAATAATTAATGGGTATTAATCTAAATTGTGGGTGAAACTTCTAGAACAAGGTAGAGATCAAGTCAATATGATCCTAGCCATTGATTATAATCTAATCTAAGTCGTTTTCTTGATCAACGAGGGGATTAAGAGAAGGCATGATGCGCATTTGGAAAATACACAGGAGAGAGATCAGAAGTTTGATTTTATGAAGCAGAGCAACTGCCAGAGAAATTTTTTATAGCGATCTTTTGTAGAGAGGGGAAAGGATAGTATCTGGTGGGGATTCCTTTCCAGGGCCAGAGAGTACAAGGAAGAGAGGACAGAAAGATGTCCAAAGAGAGTCTGGCATTGGCCGATGGGGTGGCAGCATAGAGCCTAGAGGGAGATTGGATTCTTGCTAAGGAAATTGAGTTTCAGAAGTTGGGAGTCAGGGTGTGAGACTAGGAGGCTCGAAATCGAAGTTTCTGGGTAGCAGGGGATCACAAGGAAGAGCAGTGTAGTCCCTAGCAAAGGTGATACAGACACTACGTAAGGCTAATGTAGTTTTGCGTAGAGGATGATGCAGAAGGGATGCAGAGCCTCTTTCCAACGAGATCAGGGTCAGATTCTTCTAGTGACAGTGTGAGAGAATATCTCTAATTTTTTTGCCCAGTTTCTCTCTATATAGGATAGCCAGTTGGGCATCCAATGAATTGTACTCATAACCACTACTACTTAATAATAAAACCCTTGCCGTTGCACCGGTTTTCCTGCATTGGGTTTTTCCGGGGACATTTGTCCAAAAATAATTGTTTAGATGTGTGTTGTATCTCTTTCTTGTTCAGTTTTTTGTTTCAACATATTATTTTTAAATAATGAATGTTGCAGTTGTATTTACTTTGATATTTACCGTATAACATAGTAAATAACTTGTATGGATTAACAAGTAGGAGAGCTAACATCAGCTTGTTGCAGTAGAGATTCTGAGTTTAGGAATTTTCACATGGTATCGGAGTTACAAGTGAAACAAGAAGAGCAAAGCCAAAAGATCCAATGCTAAAGGAAGAATGGACTTCAAAATTACTATAGAGGCAGCAATTCAAATCCCAGAGGGTTTGCACATTTCAGGCGAGGAAGGCTAGATTTTCGTGGTAAATCTCTCTTTGAGTGAGTCGACAGAGAGGTAATATTTCTAGATCGAAATCAGTCAACAACAAAGGGAGCAGTGTAGTAGAAGCTTTAGAAAAGAGGGTTTTTTTTGGTGGGACGCAGTTTTCTACAAACAGTTGCTAAGCAGAAAGACATCAGAGGGAAGGGAGCGACATGGTTGAGGGAATTCTTCCTCAGACAACTTCCAGCCAGGGAGTTCGAATTCTCACTAGCTGAGAAGCAGCAAAGAGGGGCAGATATATAAGCTCCAGAAGGGAGTGCAAAGGCCAGTCCAGTGCTATGCAGAGGAGAGAGGAGGATATTCAACTTTTTGATTGGCAGAGATGGAAAATAGTGGACTGAGAGATCATGATAGTTTGGATGGGGCATCCAACTATTTAATCTATATGGCAAGGATGCCATGCCTTCTGGATGAGAAGTTCTCAAAGTCTACATCGACAGCGTGGTAGCTGAGCCCACTGATCCAGATCAACTCAAAATGTACAAGGGAGAAATGGCGAATACAAAAAGAATGATCCTCGATGGGTTGAAGGATCATATAGTTTGTCACATAGCTGGAAGAAATACTGCCAAAGCGATGTGGGATGCATTGTCAACGTTGTATCAAGGATCTTCCAAGCAACGAAGATGTACTTGGAGTGAAATATGAGAACTACTCAAATGCAGAAGGCGGAACACATTGATTCATTCCTCACGAAGCTTCAGGAGACCTGAGATGAATTGGCAGTTGTGGGGTCAACACCTCAAGGTTCCAATATGGTAAGACTAGACCTAAATTCAGTATCTGAGGAGTGGAAAGTCTTTATCTAGAGCATCCTCGGCATGGGCGACTTTGCCAAACTGGGATGAGATGTGGGCATCTCTTAAGCAAGAGGAATTGAGGAGGGACTTGGTCATGTGTAAACTTGACGGAAGTTGTAACAGTGGGTTGAATAGTAAGTAGGAGGAAGGGAATGCATCCCTCGCATCCAAGGGGCAGTAGGAGAAGAAAAACAAGAAGAAATATGTTTTGAATATCAAATGCTTCAGGTGTGGTGAATTCAGTCACTACGCAACACAATGTCCTCTTAGGAAGAAGGACAAAGATGAGAATCATGATCCGAAGGAGGATGAGTTTTCCATGACAATCGTGATACATCTAAGAGGGAGGTGGGCTCATTTAGAGCTCTAGTCTGAAAGAGCTACAAAAGGGTAGGATCCTTGAGGATCCCACCTCTCGGATCAATTCCTTGTTACGAGAGCCCATATCAGTAGTAGTAGTGTGGACCAGTGTCAATTGGTGCAGGGGAGTGCTAGAGTGACAGTTGTAGTGGCTAGGAGCGCCAAAGACTGAGGAATGCATATCAGAGTTGGCAACAGTGCACATGGCAAAGAGTAGAGGTCAGCAACAACGCAAAGGCTTTAGAGGGTTAGTGCAGAGACTAGCAGCAGTCAGCCTCTAGCAGTGAGATGCATCATACTAAACACTAGTTTAGCAATTTGGGATGCTTTTCCATTGATGATGTAGTAGCAGTAGCAGTTAGAGAAGGTTGCGGTGCAGATACAGTTGGTAGTGGCAGTGCCAACAGCAGGATGGATGTAGAATTGAGAGGGAGTTGTTGTACGGATGAAGTGTTGATAGTGGCAGGGTGAACAGAAGTACAGATGAAAAATTTTCACAGTAGTTGGTGGATAGGATGTCAGAAATTAGTAACGCAGAAGGAAATGTTATAGAATAGAGTGATGCTTCAACATGTTGCATTGCTAGAGCACATTCCTCACTAAGACATAGTGTTCATTTTTGGTCGCATCAGATGTGCTCTTAGTCTCAAAGTTTGTAGGGAGACTTAGACACATGTATTCTCCAATACTCAGAAATCGTTTTGGGGAATTCCACCCGAATACAGTTTTATTAAAATAATTAACTATTTTTAATGGGACCCTAAGTCTAAACTTAGGAAATTAAAATAATTAATGGGTATTAATCTAAATTGTGGGTGAAAATTCTAGAAGAAGGCGGAGGTCAATTCAATATGATCCTAGCCATTGATTAGAATCTAATATGGGTCATTGATTGATAAACGTGAGGATTATAAGAGAAGGATTGATGGGCACTTGGAGAACACAAGGGAGAGAGATCAGAAGTTCGATTTTCGAAAGTAGAGCAGTTGTCGGAGCAATTTTCGGTAGTGATATTTTGCAGAGAGGGGACGGGATAATATCTAGTGAGGAGTATTTTCCTGGGCCAAAGAGTACAAGGTAGAGAGGACAGAACGACGTCCAGAGAAAAGCTAATGATGGCCCACACAATGTTGATGTAGTGGCAGTGCAGAGCCTAGAGGGAGATCAAATTTCCTATTAAGGAAATTGAGTTTCAGAAGTCGAGGCCTGGGGTGTGAGACCGAGAGGCTAGCAACCGAAGTTTTTGGGTAGCAAAGGATCAGAAAGAAAAGCAACACAATCCATGGCAGAGGTGATGTAAAGATTGCGTAAGGCTGACAGAGTTTTGTGTAGAGGATGACACAGAAGGGATGCAGAGCCTCTTTCTAGCGAGATCAGGGTTAGAATCTTCCAGTGACAAGGTGAGAGCATCTCACTATTTGCTTTTTCCAGTTTCTCTCTATATAGGATAACCAGTTGGGCATCCAATGAATTGTACTCAAAATTACTACTGCTTAATAATGAAGCCCTCAGCTATTGTACCGGTTTTCCTGCATTGGATTTTTTTGGGGACATTTGTCCAAAAATAACTATGTAGATGTGTGTTATATCTCTTTCTTGTTCAGTTTCTTGTTTCGACATATTAGTTTTAAATGTTGAATGTTTCAGTTGTATTTACTTCGATATTTACTATAGAACACATTAAATAACTTGTATGGATTAACAAGTAGGAGAAGTAACATCAGTTTGTTGTAGTAAGGATTTCGGGTTTAGGAATTTTCACAATATCAACAGTTAGAACTAGTTTAACTGAATACAACTCGAAATAATTGACCTTGATTGCTACAAATTGGAAATCACACAGGCTTAACTAAACTCCAAGCATTCTAAATCTAATTTATTGAGCTAACTGAGTGACAAGAGCCATGTCACCTCAGGTAACTACCTCCAAGTTGTCTCCTGATGTGGAAATTTGAATTTTCTCAATTTGACCAAGGAAAATCAATCTGGGCATTTCTTGCTACACTTCTCAACAAATAGCACATGGTGCACTGTGGCATATTTGTTTTTTATTAAAAAAAAATAATGGTGCACAAAGTAGAAAAAGTGCACTAGTGTGTATACTACTCGATAGCACCACAAAAGGCTTAAATTTACAAAAATGTCAGTCGTAAAATTCATTTTTCCCAGTTTTGTGCTATACTATAACGATGACCCAATGCTAAACAAGTACATTGAGGCCCCTGGTGTGTACACAATATAGGGCATCATTGTGGAGTTTTACTTCAAAATAGTTGTGCACTTATTAGATTATACACACTAGTGCCATTAATTGAACTAAAATCCTCGGTGCTTAATAGAGAGTGATGCACCATTGAAGTGTTATTTTTTAGACAAATAAAAACAATGGTACGCCACCTATATATGATGCACCAGTAGTTACAGTACTCAATAGCACCAGACAAAGGTTAAAGTTAAAAAATGTCACTAGTAAAATTATTTTCACCATTTCGGTGCTATATTCCCACAAAGCACCGGTGTTTTCCATGTATTAAAATGCCTCGATGTGTAACTACCAAGGCACTAGTGCTTATACTAATTGATAGCATGGGAAAAAGTTTAAATTTAGAAAATGTTGGTCCTAAAATTCTTTTCACCATTTCGGTGCTTTATTACCACGACACATCGATGTTGTTCATGTATTAAAACTCCCTGGTGCGTACTTACCAAGAGCACTGCTATAGGGGATTTAATTCTAAAAAATGTGGTGCACTTCAAAATAGTACATCAGTGTTGTTACAATAACACACTGTAATAGGGTTAAATAAGAAACCTACCGGTTGTAAATTTCCTTTTTACCATTTGTAGTGTTGTAGAGCTATAAAGAACCAATTCCACTCTTGTCTTACTCAAGTGCCCTGTGATCGGTGATTCTCTTACTCACGATCCTTCTGTCCCGTGCTCAGTGCCTGGCTTTCGAATTTTCTCAAATGGCGGTGAAATTGTTTTTCTCATTTACATGTCAATTATGCCTCCTCGACGAGCAAATGTCCAGATAATGTCTATGTTTCTCTCTAATTAAAATTTTTACCAGATTAGAATTATAAATTAGGTCCAAAAATCAATTGTTTTTGTAAAATAAAAATTCCTTCACGATGCGTTCGACAGGTGTGGTTTGTACTAGTAGTGGTGCACCTTCTAAATTTACAGGGTGCACCACACTCTAGTGCATCAACTTGACACACTGCAGTATTTTTGGTGCATATGGTAAATTAAAATGCATCAGGAAAAGCTATAATTTGTATGTCAGTGCATACAATTTGAAGTTACTCCCGATGCATTTATATTTACCAAAAGCACTAATCAGGTGCTCAAAAAAATAGCTCAAAATTCAAAGTTATCAGATCTGTTTGGAACCTGGACGACCACATAGTGCTCGTCATCCTAAATTCGGCACAACTCCTTTCGCGCAAAACGGACAAAGTATGCTCCCAGAAACATGTTTTGCTTGCTTTCCCAAATAGGAAAATTTTTGCAAAATGTGACAACCCAATTAGTAGTATGTACTTCTGACGTGGTGCTTATTGTGTAGGTGTATGTGGTTGTTTGACTTGGTCAATGGGGTCCTCTGGCGAATCGTATTGTGAAAAGTGGCATTTTTTTATTGGATGAAATTCTACGTTTTTTATTGGTCAGAATGGTGGCCAACCAGGGGCTGACATGTGGCCCAATTGGAGGCCGCCACATGGTAGCCCGGTGGCCACCAAAAATATGGTTCAAGTCCGGGTGAAGGCAGCGGTGGTTGAACCTGCGACCTCACACAACAAGTCCAATGCCTCCACCATTACACCATGTACATATTTCTTAACCATTATGTATTTGGGTTTTATTTGAATTACAATGGTGTGCTATTTCAGAGGTAGGGCCAGCCCAAGGGGGGTCGGCCCTTGGTCATGCCTTACCATGTAATCACTAGCAAAGGTGCAGGGGCCTGATTGGCGGGGGTGGGCCTTTCGCCTTAGCCCCCCATGTGTCCACATTTTTCAGAATTTAGGCGTTAGCAGACATTTAAAGTATCCAACAATTTTACCCAATTTTCGACGAAATTGTCGCTCTCTTAGCGCGTTTTGGGGCAAAATTGTAGGATGCTACCATATTTTGGGTTTTTGCGGTGCGATTAGTAGAAGATTGGGAAAGGCCATAACTTCTTCAGTTTTTTACCAAATCAGGAGCAGAAAGAAGCTACACAGGTATTTTTGGGCATTCTGGAGCCATTGGAATAGGTTCCAGAGATTTTTGGGAATTGTAAACTAATGTATTCATACTTTTGAGCATAATAGAGAGGACCAAGCCATTGGAAGTTGGACCAAGGAGACGTAGCCTAGGAGGGGTGAACTCCATCATGTGTTGTGATATTGTTTATGGTGATGTTTATGTCTATTATGTGTTGTTGTTTAGTCTATTGTTTATGTTAATTTTCACATAAAAATGACATAAAAACACTCAAAAACCCATGTTTAAACTTGCAAATAATTTCATAAATCCTCAAGCATATTTAATATAATTTGAAAAAGAATTTTAGCACAACACAACTAATTTTCTCAATCAGGTAAAGTTTGGTATCAGAGCTCTTGGTTTTATTTGTGCAAGACGGATTTAACTGTTTGCAAGTGAATGTCATGCTTACAAGGTTAAAACTCAAGAGAGGAGAAGGGAAGATGGTTGAAAACCCTAAAGTTGGGTCAAAGGGAAGGAGGGCAAGGTTTCCACAATCTCCATCATCAATTATTCCTCAATTTTTAGTTGAGACTTCACTGAGCATGTATCATGAAGGAGAACCTACAAACACGACAGAGGATGAGAAGGTCTTCAGGAAGGCTTTCTTTGATATGACAGAGATGGTGAAGGTCCTCTATGAAGAGAGGAATACCAGGCTGCAAGGTGAAAGCTCCAAACCTCCCAAAGGAGAAGGTTCTTCAGGAGGAGGTAATGGAAATGGATGTAAACCTGCACCCTGTCCACCATATTCTTCATCTTCTTCTTCACAAGCATATTCACCCTCTTCCACTAACACAACCCTTACTCATGCTCATCAACATACCTCAAAAGGAATTGGTTAATCACCCTTATTAAAACTCGATGTTAAATTTGAGCTGCCCATGTATAATGGTGAAGTGAATGCAAAGAAGTTTGAAAATTGGGTTCGTCAGTTGGAGGTCTATTGCAGAATTCAAAACCTTCAAGAGGATGACATAAATATTCAATTAGATTCCTTGAGGATGGAGGGCGCGGCACTAGTACGGTGGGAATCAAAGACACAAGAAGAGATAAAAAAAAAGCCACAGCAAGATCTCAATTTCTTTCTCTGATTTCATTGCTGCAATTAAAAGACAATTCTACCCTCTAGCTTATATGCAGAAATCCATCATGAATTGGTAGAACTTTAGACAACTTAAAGGTCAAAATGTGCAAAATTACACCCAAGAATTCAGAAAAAGGTCTTTAATGTTAGGTGTAGATTTTCAATCACAAGACACATTGTTGAAGTACATAGGGGGTTTACACAGTTACCTTAGGCATACTATCCTTATGTTTAATCCCAATAATTTAGATGAGGTGTGTGTGCAAGCCACTCATCTTGAGGCAAGAGGAGAAAATGCTCCAGAAGAGGGTAGTAAAAATCCATTTGAGGGTAAAGGAAAAGAAAAGGGTTTCAAATGGAAGGGAAAGAAAAATGCATCCTTTAAGAAGGAATGAGAGAAATTAACATGCAAGCACTGTTCCAAAGAGGGTCACAATGAAGCTCATTGTTGGAAGCATCATCCCGAAATGAAACCAAAGAAATTCAACAACAAGGGAAAACAAAAGACAACTGCAACCACTCAACAAGATTTGGGATCCGATTCAGGCGATGAAACTAAAATTACAGCCATGAGTATGAAAGGAAAATAATCCATTGCTAGCACTAGTACTTCAAATTCACACAATGAAACTCCAAATGAAAAGAAGAGGATATAACCTTTTCAAATAAGGGTGATCTCAAAACATGGCAAAATTGATACTCGTTTTTTATAGTGACTCTCAAGCCATCTTATCTTTAAAAACATTGTCAAAAGTTTAAACTTGGAAACCGTTCCACATCATAAACCATATCCACTTGGATGGGTGTGTGACAATTCACAATTGCAGGTAACTAGAAAGTGTAAACTGAAATTTGCCATTACGATGAATTTCATAGATGAAGTGGAGCTTGATGTTGTGCCAATAGACATATGTGGTATAGTTTTGGGTAGCTTGTATCTCTATGACAGAAAAGCTATCTTCCATAGACATGAAATCAAATACCATTTTTTCAAAGATGGAGTAGAATATATTGTGAGGGCTCATAGCAAGAAACTAAATCTTTCACTTGTTAATGTGGGGTAGAGGAAAAGACTAGAGAATTCAAGCAAGAATTTTATGCTTTTAATGATCAAACCCAAGAATGATGTTGATAATGAAGCTTTTAAATGTTGTGATTCAAGATTGAAATCTGAATTGGTTGATGTTGTTAACTAATATGATGAGATGTTTCAGGAGCCAAAAGGATTTCCTCCCAAGAGAGGAATCCAACATGAGATACAGTTGCAGCAAGATAGTCCTCTTCCTAACATTGGCATGTATAGGATGTCAGGGATGGAAAGTGAAGAAATTAAAAAGAAAATTCAAGAGTTGTTGGATAAAGGGATCATCAAGCCATCTTCTTCACCATGTGGTTCACATATTGTTTTGGTGCCAAAGAAGGATGGAACATGGCACATGTATGTGGACTTCCATGCATTGAACAATATTACAGTAAAGAACCGTTACCCACTACCTAGAATAGATAATTTACTTATTCAATTGAAAGATGCAAACTATTTTACTAAGTTGGACTTAAGGAGTGGCTACCATCAAATTATAATTGTTGAAGGAGACATTTGGAAGACAACATTCAAAACAAAACAAGGTTTGTTTGAATGGCTACTTATGCCTTTTGGTTTATGTAATGCTCGTGCTACCTTCCTATGTGTGATGAATGATGTGTTGAGGCCATTCCTTGATGAGTTTGTGATAGTCTACTTAGATGACATCTTAATTTTCAGTAAATCTCGTGATGAACATGTCATGCATGTGGGAAAATTACTTGATGTCTTAAAGAAAGAACAATTGTATCTAAAGATGTCATATTGTTGGAGGAGGTGAGTTGAAAGTATATCCCTCCAAGGTTGATGTCATTTTGAATTAGCCAAGGCCCAAGACAGTTACTGAGGCAAGAATTTTTTTGGGAGCAGCCCAATATTGGAGGAAATTCATTGCTAACTTTTCTTCTATAGCAGATCCTTTGCATGCATTAACAAGTGTGAAAAAGGTTTTTTAGTGGGGAGGAAAACAAAACAAGGCCTTTGATGCATTGAAGGAAAAGATCAATTCAACTCCAGTACTTGCACTTCCAGACTTGAGAGAGTCATTTGAGATCCAAATTGATGCTAGTGACTATGCCATGGGTGCAGCCCTGATGCAACATGTGTGAAAAAGTGGTAACACTACATGATGGGTAAGGAAACAATCATTCACACTGATCATCATCCATTGCAATACTTGCAATCTCAATCTAAGTTGCAACAATCAAGGCACTTTTGATGGATGAGTTTCCTTCAACAATTCCACTTGGTAATAAGGTATAAGAAAGTTATCTACAATAAAGTTGTTGATATGATTTATAGACCTATTATTAGTTCAGCTACTTTACTCAATCATAAATATGTTTTTCATGAAAGTTATATTGAGAAATATGCATTAGACAATGAATTTTAGGATGTTTATTCAAGCTTGAGTCAAGGTAACCAAGTAGAGGAATTGGATTATCATTTGCATGATAACTTGTTGTACCATCTTGGTAAGCTTTGTATTCCACAGGGAGAAAGAGTCAACATCATAAGAGAGGCACATACTTCTCTTATTGTTGGTCATTTCGGTGTAAGTAAGATGGTGACGCGTCTACAAAGGTAATTTTATTAGCCTTGTATGCTTGAAAGTGTGTCACATTTTATTAAAGGATGTTCATTATGTGCAGTCAGTAAGCCTAGTCATAGGAAGTTAGGATTGTACACACCACTTCCAGTTCCTTCACGACCGTGGGAGAGTGTTTCTATAGATTTTGTAGGAGATCTTCCATTGTAAAAAATAGGTCATGATTATTTGTATGTAGTTGTGGATAGGTTCAACATAAATGTGTATTTTGATGCCGTGTAAAAAGAAAGTTACATTTGAACAAACTAATCAGTTATTCTTTCATAATGTATGGGTGCATTTTGGATTGCCTGCATCCATTGTTAGTGATCGAGATTCTTGCTTTGTTGGGAATTTTTGGTCAAGCTTGTGGGAATTCATGGACACCAAATTGAAAAAAAGTACAACATTTCATTCGCAAGAAGATGGTCAAACAAAGGTGGTGAACAAGACAATGATACAACTTCTTTGTGGGTATTGCAACAAGCATCCTAAGTTGTGGGATGAACATTTGCACTATATTCAGCATGCTTACAACTGGGCCAAGCACTCTTCAACTCAAACATCATCAATTGAAGCATGTTTGGGATACTTGCCTAAGTCTCCTTTAGATTTAATTTTTGGAAAAGATGTTGTTATTCATGGTCATAGTGACATAGACAAAGCAAGAAGGTTCATTGAACAAATCTAATTTTTACACCAAAGGGTTCAAGAATAGATTGAAAAGAGCCAAGGCACGACAAGCATTGTGCAGATCACAAGTTCCAAGTTGGTGATGAATTTTTGCTTCACGTTAGCAAAGAGAGGCTCCAAGGAGAAGGTAAAAAGCTAAAACCAATTAGATATGGTCCATTCAAAATTTTGGAAAAAATTGGTAACAATGCCTTGAGGTTGGATTTTCCTTCATATTTGAAAATTTATGTTGTTGTTAATGTTGAGAACTTAAGGTTGTATGAGCCTCTCCTTTGATAGAAGATCAAGGAGAAAATGTCCAAATTCCTTCCATTAAGGATTTTTCTCATGAATACCTTGATGAACTACAACAAGGCAACATTATTGACATAAGAACAAGGTCTTCAAAAAGAGGGAATGTGGATTACCTTCGAGTGGGGCTCAAGGGAACAAAACATTCAAAGGCCAAATGGATCGAGATTGGAAAGGTGAGGGAATTGTACCCTCACCTCTTGGATAATTGAAAGTGACCTTTTGGGGTCCAAAAGGATTCCAGTGAGGAAGAATGATCAGGTGCTCAAAAAAATAGCTCAAAATTCAAAGTTGTCAAATCAGTGTGGAACATGGACTACCATGTAGTGCTTGTCATCCTGAATCTGGTGCAACTTGTTTCACACGAAATAGACTCACTATGCTCCCATAAACATGTTTTTTTTTTTTTTCCAAACAGGCGAATTTTTGCAAAATGTGACAGCCTAGTCAGCATTTTGTACTGCTGATGTGGTGCTAACTATGCAGGTGACATTTTGACTTGGTCAATGGGCTCCTTCGACGAATGGTATTGTGACAAGTGGCATTTTGTTATTGGAAAAATTTTGTGTTTTTGATTAGTCGAAATGGTGGCCAACCACGAGCTAACACGTGGCCCAACCAAAGGCCGCCACGTGGCAGCCCGAGGGCTACCAAAATCATGGTTCAAGTCCATGCGGAGACAACGGGGGTTGAACCCGCGACCGCACACAGCAAGTCCAACGCCTCCTCCATTACACCATATACATGTTTCTTAACCATTATGTCTTTGGGTTTTATTTGAATTACAATGGCACGTTATTCCAAATTTAGGGCCCGACCACAGGGGGCCGACCCTTGGTCATGCCTTACCATGTAACCACCAGCGAAGGTGCAGGGGCTCGACCGGCAGGAGTGAGCCATTGGCCTTAGCCCCGAGCATGTGGTCCCCCACGTGTCCACATTTTTCAGAATTTAGGCATTAGCAGACATTTAAAGTGTCCAAGAACTTCGCTCGATTTTTGGTGAAATTGTCATTCCATTAGCACGTTTTGGGGAAAAATTGTAGGATGATGTCAGATTTTAGATAATTTGCAGTGTGATTAGCATAAGATTGGGAAAGGCCATAACTTATTCAGTTTTTTACCAAATTTGGAGCAGAAAGAGGCTACACATGCATTTTTGGGCATTATGGAGCCATTGGAACAAGTTTCAAATATTTTTGAGCATTGTAAACTTATGTATTCACATTTTTTAGCATAATAGAGAGGGCCAAGCCATTGGAAGCTGAACCAAGGAGACGTAGCCCAGGAGGGGTGAAATCCATCATGTTCTATTGTGATATTGTTTATGGTGATAATTATGTCTATTATATGTTATTTTTCAGTCATTTGTTTATGTTAATTTGCACATAAAAATTACATATAACACTCAAAAACCCATGTTTAAACTTGCAAATAATTTCATAAATCCTCAAGCATATTTAATATAATCTGAAAAGGAATTTTAACACAACAAAACTAATTTTCTCAATCAAATCATGAACCACACACATAATATTAAAAAAATATAGTTCGGTGTGTTCGATAACCTAAACGTTTTGTTTCGGTGCGAAAAGGTTACACATATGCACCGGTGTGCAATCTTGTCTCAATACACTATGTTGAAAATAAAAAATAACCAATGTGCTTTTATGTATGAGAGCCAAAAGCAGTGCGTCATATGTATGTACACATTGTTTCCGATACTTTCTTGTTTGATGACGCACCAGTTCTAATGCATTATTGTTTTTTGGGTTCATCGGGGATGATTTTTTTTTAAATTGAAAGTTATACGTCCATATTTATAGATGCATTTTTCATTTAATATATATATATATATATTATATATATATATATATATATATATATTATAGAGAGAGAGAGAGAGAGAGAGAGAGAGAGAGAGAGATATATATATATATATATATATATATATATATATATATATATATATATATATATTATATTATATATATATATATAGATATATATATATATATGATGCTGATATATTTTATATTTCAATAACATAGCAAAGACGTCAACATAGGAAGCAACAATAGGAGTATGAGTAAATGGTGGACTAATACAATGTGGCCCAGCTATCGGAGGCACGAGAGAGGGAAAGGGATTTATACCTTCACCCTATTAGCATAGCGACCCAATCATTCTTAAGGAATTTAGGCCTCCTTAAGTTCTATGAGGAGGCTACATCCCTAAAGTCACACTCTCGCTTGTTGACACAATTGATCCGTCGGTGGGATGCCCACCAATAGTATTTCCATATGAGTCTTGACACGTGGCATAGACCTCTAAGGAGGACATATATTTTAACACTGGTCTATCCAAGAGAAGGGAGGATTTTCCCCAATTCCCTGATGTCCCCCATGGTGTTGCAGTAGAGAGTTAGCTTTTCTATTCTCAGAGATATGTTGGGGCTCATGTAGTGCATCCAGCATATTTTTAGGTGTCTAGTGGAAAACTACAAATTGATTCTTTTGGTGCATACGGGATTAGGTGTCTCTTACTATTAGTGAGTACCATTGCAAACTATACTAGTGATGGGAAGCACATTACTTTCCCTATTTTGTTTTATATTGATTCTTTGGTGTAGGCGCCATGATGGATCAGATGGTCTGCCATGTTTTTGCAACACTATAGATAGATTCTGTGCTATGATACATTAGAGGAAGAAATTTCTTTTCTCTTCAGAGATTTTTTGTTTATTTTTCAAGAGGTTTCTGGAGACAAGGCCTAATTTTTACCATCGCCCTCCTAGGTTGATGATTGAGGTGAAGATGCGCATGTGGGGCGAGATGATGCCCAAGAGGGTCCTGTTGGAGTATCTGTCCAGGATTTCCGTAGAGGCACTAGAGCTACTGGCCAGTGAGGATGACCACATGTTTTTCTTGGTTTCATGTTAGTACGCGGGGATTGATTGGAGACAATTTCCCAACATCCTCTTCACACTAGATGAGCCTGCAAAATGATAAAGGTAATATTGGTATTTTTTGTAAATTAATATAGTTTCATTTTATTATCTTAATGTTGACAGTGTTGGACCCACCAAAATGGAAGGGGATCTCCCCAGTAAGAAGTCCCAATTAAACCTCAGACCGTTTGGTGTAGGAGTCCTAATAGTGGGTTGTATGGTAATGCCTTGACCGCGATTTTGCACAGAGGTAAGTAAGATGTCTCTGTTGGTAGCAAGTGTGTGACAGCTACAACAAGCCAAGGAAGGTGCATGAGAGGTTCTAACACACATGGGTTGAGATGAGTGTGCCCCTTGGAAACCTTTGATAGCACAAAGTTAAGAAGGGAACACACGAGAAAATATGCATCACTGTAGGTTTTAACCCCATAAAAAAATTACTTACATATGGAATCTAAAAATAGAAAATAAACAAAGGTGAGAGCATAACAAATAAAACAAATATAGATAGAGATTTTCCCCTGGATCCCAATACCAGGACTACCAAATTGATTTTTCATTATGTTCCTTTCAATGTTACAATACATATTTAAACGTGTCGAAGCATCTAATACCATGGACCGAAACCATCGCACCCAAAACCATGTGCGAAAACCATGCACAAAACCAAAAGTGGTTTGCCTACCTAATATAGGGTAAAAAAATTCCTCGGGGCGCTGCCTCGGACCCCATAGGAGGGGGGTTACCCACCCCCATCAAACCCCTTGGATAGGGGGGGCTGCTGCACAATGAAGGGGGGGTTCCACCCCCCCTCTAACCCCCTAGTTAACTAGGGGGACTAGTCATGGAAAGAACATAACACAACCCAACAATCTCCCACTTGTTTTTTTCTTTCCACATGGGGCCACAGGAGAGATTAGTCATTTATCCAGCCCTACAACGCCCATTGTTTTTCTACACCAAAAGAAATTCTAAGAGCTCACATATTTTGTCAATGCATCTGCAATATTCTTCAAAGTGTTCACCTTTACCAATAAACCTTTTTGTCTTCTATCATATCCCTCACAAAGTGATATTGAACATCAATGTGCTTTGTCTTTGAATGATAAGCAGGGTTCTTTGCCAAGAAAATTTCACTTTGGCTGTCACAATCTATCCATATAGCTCCCTATAATAACCCCATACTTGAACACAATCTCTGCAACCAACTTGCTTCCTTTCTTGCATGAGTGGTTGCCATGTATTCTGCCTCTATAGTTGATAGTGCACTACATATTGTTTCTTACTCATCCAACTAACTACACCTCCAAATAGGTTAAACACATACCCACTTGTAGATCTTCTCTGATCCGGATCTCCAGCCCAGTCTACATCAACAAAGCCACGAATATCCAAAACTCTGTCCAATCCTGGTCTTCCTTGGTAGCACAAACCATAATCACTAGTGCCATACAAATACCTGAAAACCCGCTTCACTGATATCCAATGCTTCTTCCCTAGTTTTGACATAAAACTACTCAATACTCCCACTAAATGTGAAATGTCTAGTCTAGTACAGACCATTGCATACATCAGGCTACCAACTGCACTTACATATGGAACACGGGACATGTCCTCTTCCTCTTCTTGTGTCTTGGGACATTGTTCATCAGATAACTTTACACCTACAGGAATAGGAACCTTCATTGGTTTACTAGCCTGCATATTAAACCTCTACAATATTGTCTCAGCATACTTCCTATGGTTTAGCCAGAGCTTCCTCTTTGTCCGATCTCTTTTAATTTCCATGCCCAAGATATAGTTTGCAGCACCAAGATATTTCATGTCGAATTTGGAAGACATTGGGTCTTCAAATCCTGGATAATTTCTTTGTCATTTCCAACCAGCAACATGTCATCCACATACAAGACTAGATAAATAACATGGTCACCAATTAATTTAAAATACACACAGTGATCTACTTTGCTTCTAGTGAAGCCAAGTCCCTGTATAAATGTATCAAATTTCTGATACCAAATCCTTGGTGACTATTTTAACCCATATAGAGACTTCTTTAACTTGCATACCTGTTCTTTCTTACCCTTCACCGCAAAGCCTTTAGGTTGGTTCATGTATATCTCCTCTTCCAAATCCCATAAAGAAACGTTGTATTCACATCCATCTGTTCTACCTCAAAATCAAAAGCAGCAGCAACAGATAAAAGTAATCTAATAGAAGTTACCTTGGCAACAGGAGAAAAAATATCACCAAAATCAATTCCTGGCACCTGGGAATAACCTTTTGCTACCAATCGAGCTTTGCATTTCTCCACCTTTCCTTTTGCATTTGTCTTTTTCTTGAACACTCATTTGCTGCCAATGGGTTTCCTTCTAGCCGAAAACTCCACCAGATCCCAAGCCTCATTTTTGTGCAAAGATGCCATTTCATCAACCATGGCCTCTTTCCAGAGTTTTCCATCCTCTGAATCCACTGCTTCCTTCACAGTTCTGGGATCATCATCAGTAACAGACAAAGCAAAGTTTGAACAGAAAGCAGATGGACTATACCCTTCTGGCTGCCTTCTTTCTCGAGCTGATCTTCTCACAGACGGAGTTTGTGGCTCTTCATCTTCTGATTCTTCCTCTGCTACAAAGTCTGATTCTTCCTCCTTTAGTTCAAACTCTATCTTCTCATGTTCCCTTTGATCGGGACTTTTATGTTAATAACATATTTCACCTATTGAATACCCCATCTTCAGCTATACAAATCCTTGTTACTGGTTCCAAAGCCTATACTTTAAACATCCTTATACCTAATAAACGATGGCACTTTTCTATTTACTATCCAACTTGGTTCTTTCTTCCTTTGGAACATGTACATATGCATCAATCCAAATACCCTCAGATGTGAAAGAGAGGGTTTCTTACCAGTCCATACTTCTTGTGGAGTCTTATCCTCCAACGCTGATGAAGGTGACCTGTTGACCAAGTAACATGCAGTATCCACCGCCTCTGCCCAGAATTCCTGTCCTAACCCAACACCACTGGGCATGCTTCTTGCCCTTTCCATCAACGTCTTGTTCATTCTTTCCGCGACTCCATTTCGCTGAGGTGTATATGGAGTAGTCTTCTGCCGTGCTATACCACACTTCTTACAAAATTCTTCAAATTCCTTGCTACAGAATTCTCCACCAT
>APFE031046529.1:190155-201713 GCA_000404065.3 Pinus taeda
TACATGAAAATGAATTTATAAATCTGAGCATGGGAATGCCCGCCTCAGCTAGATCATGAAAAAATGTTGTCAAAATAATGTATTGTATTGTATCTTATTACAGGTCACTTCCCAGCTCGAAAAAACTTCGGATCCTCATAGTAAGGCATTTCACCCGACATCAAAAAAATTAACGACCTTATGCTTTAGGGGGCAACTGTTATAGACATTTTTGGGCACTTCAACCCCAATCATAAATGTCCATAAACTGAGGGCTCCTAAGTCCCTAAAAGTGTTGCTTCACTACCTCAAGGAACAAGGTCAGCTGATTACATCATCTCCCAAAAGTTCTCCACTAAAAACTGCTCATAAATGGTCAAAACTGGACCATACTGAAAACCCAGTGCAAAGGGTGAGATGCATATCATCTTTCCAGTGTACAAGGTGTGATGCATACTGAATGGCTCTTCTGTAGGGTGCGATGGTCAGGAATGGACAAATGGCAGGGAAAAAATGCGAGGTGGAAGATGATGGAATCTTCTAGAAGCTTCCCCTTTGACACTTGCCTCTCTGTTTTCGACCAGTTATGAGTAAGAGATCACCATTCTCCAAGTGGAAGTAGGAACTATCAAAGAGAGGACACTAATCAAAACCCCAAAAGATGACTCCCCTCCCTTCAATCATCTATATATGGATCCCTCATCACAGAGATCCAGAGGTTGGAATTTTGTATCTTATAGAGAAGTGTTGTTGGTTTTCTGGTGTATATTCATAGTGTTGGGTGATCTAAGCTTTACCTGAGGTGAAGAAGGGCTTTCTTGCTAGAGTATGATGCTGGGTCAGAACATATGGTTGTAATCCTATTGCTACTTTTCATCTTAATAAAGCTATTCAAGTTTTTCTCCATATTCTTGTATGTTTACTTATATATGCATTTGTATGGTTAACACACATCTGGTCCTGTGTTATTTATGAATATAGATATTTGTTCTTCGATAGTAGTATGTTGCTATGATTCCACATGTGCTATTTGAAGTTGGGTAGACGAAGAAGAAGCGACAAAGCTCTATCAGGAAGAAGACGAAATTAAGCGCAAGACTAAGGTTGGTCTCCTTTGTTCCACTCCTATCGATTTTCATAAAGGAAAGCAAAAATAGACTTTACTTGTTTGTTTCTAAGATAGCTACCAGTCTTAGTGGGAATAGCAGTATCCGAGTGGACACTATTCCCGGTAACACAAAGCTGCAAGTTTGATGTGAGGAATGAGCTTTGTAGTGTCCAGTTGATGAGTTCTGATAAGATCGAGGTTGTGACGTGCATGCGACAAAACTAAGCAAAGTGACACTTGGCGGGAGGTTTCTGAGATGATCCTTGCATGTAACCTCCAACTTCTAAAAATAGATCCCTGAATCAAGGGATTCCTTTGCATGCTGCCTTGGGAGGAGCAACCCATGCGTGCAAATCAGTTTTGCTCGGTCTCGGAGGGAACCGGTCAACTCAACTACACATGCAACAGTCTACTCAGCTGGGAGGAAAAAATGCACATTTCTAGGAGGGAGTTGGGCTGGCTGCTTAGAGGGATTGCACAATTTTTTGGGAGAGCAGCTGATTGTTGCCCAGAATTGCGTAATTTTTGGGCTGAGTAGCCTTGCTGGGAGGAATTGTGCAGTTTTCTCAGTGAACAGTGATAGGCAGATTTGCGCAATTTTGGAGCCCAATAGGCTGCTAGATAGAATTGCACAATTTATGGAGGAAAGGTTGGTTTCCCTCCAGAATTGCATAATTTTTTGAGGGAGTTGCTCAGCCTACCACTGGACCAAGTCCGGTGAAACAGCCTGTGAGGGGGATGCAACAAGCTTTGATGGTCAAGCTGTCATTCTACAAGAAAATCACTAAAGCTTGTGTACTTGACAAGACAAGACATGCTACTATGAAAGGTTGGAACGGAGGCTCCAAAATGAACCTAGGGAAAAATTTTGGAGGGTGGTTGTAGCCGCTATAACACTAGGTGACACACTGGTAGAACTCCAACTCTCTGAATGGACCTTGTTCGTGAAAAACAAGTCTAACACCTCCAGAAATGTTTTTCAGTTCTCAATTCGTCTTGGTTTCCACACTTGCTTGATTGTAAGATGTAGCATCTGCCAAGCCCTTGGTCAGTCGACACACATTCCAAGCCAAGCTAACACAGTCATTTCGATTGGGGTTGAGGAGTGTATGATGCACAAGCAGTATAGTCGTTATAGTCTTAGCTTCATCTCTGGTGTTGCTCCACTGCCAGCAGGCCTAGACAGTACCCTGACGGAGTCACACAAGAACACAAGCATGGCTCCGCTGCCAGCGAGCCTGGTCAGTACCCCGAAAAAGTTACTTGCATCACCTCTCTATGCAAGAAACCTTTCTCTTCTTTTGCCTTATTCATTTTTCATTTTTTTTCAAACTTTTTTCACTTTTTCATTTTTTCATTTTTCATCTTCATAACTATGCATAGCACGTATTCATTTTAGAGGCGGAAGAAGGATCCCAACTCATTGAGAGCACAAGAGGTTGTTCCTTCAGAGAAGTAGTCTATGTATACCTATGGTGTTCTTGTTAATGTTTTCCCCCTCACCTTACTCTACTTGACTGAGATGACAAGGATTAAACCAAAACAACTGACTAGAGTAGGTGATACTAGTTAGTGCGCAACCGTTGTGTTTTCACCAAGGTTCAATTCGAACAATACATATTTTCTATTGATGTATCATGGAATGAAGACAACAAGTTCTTACATAAGAGAGCGGACAATAGATAGCCAAATGTTGATAGTTGTACAAGTCCTCTCGTACTTTACCCAACTTGTTTCAAGAGTCGCACAGGGTCCATGCGAAACTAACCTATAGACAATAACAAGCAAACAAACCAAAAATAAAAACAAGAAGCAGAAGAAAATGCAAAAGAAAAGTGAGTAAGAAAACAAACAAGCAAGCAACCTAACACACCAAGAAAGAAGCAAACATGCATGCAAGCAAACAACTCAAAAGCAAACATTACTCCTATTCCTAAGCTAACAATGCATGGGTCATCTCAAGTGAAGTGATACTTCCAATGCAGCCACTGGCGCATTGGTTGACCCATGTTGGTGAAGGCATGGTTTGCGAACATCACAATTGCACAAACCAGCAATCATGAAAGATATAACGATGAAGGCAGATACACTCCGAGCTTACAAGCAACCACAAAACATAAGATGAGTGAAAGCGCATGACATGCACTCTATGGAGCTGCCATGGTTTTGCGCTACACTACATGTAGATGTTGAGTGTATGCATTTTCTTGACTATGAATGTGCATGTGTGCTTTCTGTGTAAGATTCCTCCAATGCATGAGCGATGGGATCATGTAGTTTGAATGGAGGAAGCAAAATCTGTGTGTTTGATTGATCTTCAATGTAAAGAAGAGAGTGATGAGGAGCCTTGAGTGTTTCAACAATTTCTTGATCGGAAGTGAAACCAACCTCAAGACAGCGAGGGCCTAACATAACAATCAACTCGTGCTAAAGTGCCTCGACAGTCTGCGGGGTTTCGACTTCGTTGATAAATAGATCATCGTAGACCAGTGTCTTAGACAGATTAACAACAACTGAATCAACATCGTGATCAGATGAAGAAGTAGAGAGATCATGACAACCAAGATCAAAAAATTCAGGATGTTTGTCAGCATCCTCATGATTTGATGAATCAGGCAGAGGGGTAGATGAGAAGCAAAGATGTTCACCCTCTATGTTTTCAAGAATGACAGATGACAGATTGGATGGATTTTTAGAGGAAAATGTTTCCTCCCCGCACTGTGATGATAGAATGACATCCGACGTGTCCTGTGAATGATTGGAAGTAGAAACATCCGAAAATGAGTTTGCACAGGGGAAATCAGCGATGGAAAAATGACAAGGGATGTCAGGATAAAGCGGATGAGGCATGGCTGGAAGGGATTCACCCTTCACCATGGGTTCTTCTTTAGATTCCCACACACACTCATCATGAATGATGGTGTAGGTTGGCTGCATAACACCAACTTCGTCGACAACTTGATCCTCGTTCACAGCAGGTGAGGAGTTCGGAATGGAAGAACACAAGATAGTACAATCTATAGAATCAACAGAATGCGGGGACGGAGTTGAGGGAACAAATCCACGTGACAACCAATAGGCTTGCAAGCCAAATCTGTGCAGATATCAAGAGCAGGTGGGGTGGAGGGATGTGACAGTTCAACAGATTTGTGTGCATGATCTCCCACATCACTCCACGATGGTGGAGATGTTTGATGAGGTGAAGGCGGACAATCACTTGGGGTAGCAACTGTGTCTGCTTGTGATTGCGCAGCTCCATCACCAAAGTGTGATGAGTGAGGTTCGGATATGTGAAGAAGATACTCAAATCTTCCATAAAGAAATTCCCAATCAATTTCATCTTCGGGAAATCGGTATGCAAGATTACAAAAGCGTGTGTAAAACTGATCAATGGATTCATCGGGTGCTTTTCTTCATTTAAGAATTTCTTGATCGAGTGTTTTATGGTTAAAGTGATTGAAAGCATGGTCTATCTCTGCGACCATATGAGCAAGAGAATGAATATATTTTTCGGGCACCGTGGCACACTAGTGCATTGGGTGCCCTCGAAGCGTGTAGACGAACAGTGTGCAGGTCATGTATTCTTCAAAAATTACATGTCTTTCGCATGAGCCTACAACACCGACCGCGTGCCTAACCAAGGCTACGTGATCTCCACCATGAAACGTTTTATGTGACAAGTTATCCAAGAGCTTTTTAGAGATAATGAAGTCATTTCCATAAGACATGCACTCCGGAAGAGCAACTCTGTAGGTAGTCATGATAGATATGTAGAGATTCAAAACAGATGTGAGGACTCAGCTTGTCATCTGGCCCTCCTTATAGCACCAAAATGTTGATGGTTGTAGGAATTTATAGGGTAAGTTCCTTATATAGAACACCATAGGACACCGCTCACAAACAAATCAGAGATCAATACAACAGTGTTCTTGACGTGGTTAAAACCCTCAAAGAGGGAAACAGTCCATGACCTCAGCGAATGCGGCCAATTCAGGCAATTTATTAATAAAAGAAATAAAATTTACATAAGCTTCTCTCATGAACGGTCACCCTACAAATGACCCTCCATGCTCTTTAAATAGAGATCATGGACCAATTGGGTGTTAAGCCACGGATCAAGTGTCGGTAATACTGAGGAGAAAATGAACCATCAAATCACTTCATGTCTAGAACATATCGTAACCGTCGGATTGTAAGCTACAAATGTACAAATTAAAGAAACACACTTTACCTAACTCTACGGTAGACCAAGTTATACTTAACTATTTCCTATGTGTCGAAATATCCTAACAACGGTGCTAGACCTGCCAACATGTAAGGGTATCTCCCCGATAAGAAGTCCCAATTATATCTTAGACTGTTTGGTGTATGAGTCGCAACAGTGGGTCGTACAGTAATGCCTTGACCGCGATTTCGCATAGAGGCAAGTAAGATGTCTCTGTTGGTAGCAAGGGTGTGACAACTGCAACAAGCCAAGGAAGGTGCATGAGAGGTTCTAACACACGGGGGTTGAGATGAGTGCACTTCTTAGAAGGGAACAAACGAGAAAAGATGCATCACAACATGGAAGGAAGTTAGCTAGCAATCCAAAGTGATGTTTAAGCCAACAACACATTTCAGAAAGATTCATACATACATACACAGAAATAGCTATACATGCATGCGTAAGCAAACAGATTGATATATCATTTAGAGTAAATAGATAGTTGAAATAAAATACAACATATGCATGAAATATGTTGGCTCTTGTTATATTAAGAAGTGTAAGTTCCAGTCATACAATACATCCATGTCCAACCACTAGTTCCGATAGTGGAAAGTTACAGCCACAACCGCCTGCTCCTCCAAAGAGATATACTAGCTCTACGTAGTGGAGAAGCCAAGGCTCATTACAATATTGTCCAAGCTCTCTCTAAGATAGTCCTATCGGAAGCTTGGCTAACAAAAATACTTTACAATGAGTTATGAGGTTCTATTTATAGCAAAGGGTAGGGTGACCCTTAACATTCCCCTTTGTGGTAGTTCATCTATCCTCATGACTCTTCATCTACTCCATGACTGTTACATCCAACTATCGACACTTGAACTTCCACTTGACGAGATGTTGCATTACAATGCACATGTGATCATGTGAGAGAAAATGGCTTGAGCAAGCCATGCAAGACATCACTAGCACTCAGTCCATTGTGGTGAGACCAACTCTTTGACATTCTTGTGATGGTGAAGGTGGTGAGTTGATGCCAAGCTTGATCGTCTATGATGGTGTGCATGCACTCCATGGTGACATCTTACTAAAGTGAACTCTTGCCTCCGTTGCATCTGGGTGCATTCGTATGACTCCTCCATCCAACTCATCTGCTAGCATGCACATGGTCCTCTTCGGTGCAGCCAAACTGGAAACACATTGATGCATAGTGTCTATGCTGATCTTCCAGTGTGTGCTGGTGGTCATGTGCATCAACTGTCAACTTCATGTTCAGTTCCAGTTGGACTTGCTTCTTTTCTTTACCTTGGTGATTGTACTGAATGGGTGGGATTGCATGTGTGCACTCAATGACATGCATGTTTTTGCATTCCCTTGCATGCGATCAATAACACTGCTCACCTTGTCTGCTCCCTTCCAGCTGTTGGGATGAATCTATAACTTGTGCAGATGCAGTTTCATCCGTATGTGCATGTTGTGCCCCTTGTTGTACCTGTTCCTACTACAACTCATTTTCTCATCAATGCAGCTCTTGTTCTTCCTTGAGTTGTTGCTTTAGCAAATTCAACTCCCTCTTAGTTCCTTCCTTTGCCCTTGCGTGACCGTCTTGTCACGTCGTCACCTCGTAGCCTCAATCTCCAAAGCTACTTTCGTCACGAGTGGATCTACTTTGGACTTGTAGCTTTGCTTCGCCTCTACGTTGTCAACAACCTTCCTCTTGCATCCGTTGCGAGCAGATGTGATGCCTTTTGCTGCTGTGATGTTGCTACTCACTGTGATGTTGCTGCCATATTATCTTAATGTCCTTATCTGTGAACAACTTGATGTCTTCACAGGTAGGGAAGCTCATAGAAACTTGCTTGGTTGCAAACCCCGTTGTGATCTCAATGGTGTCCTTTAACTCTTCTCTCCTAAAGGCCATTGTACTTGTGCTGCTGAGAGACAAACGAACACCTGTGATCCCTGAAGGAATAACAACACTCATGGAAAGAAATATGATAGTCAAAAACCAAAACAAACTTGAGAACTAACTTGCAACATGCCTATATCACTGATCATGATGGTTGCGCAATTTCCGTCGAGAGGTTGGGAGTCTGACTGCCAAAAATACGCAAGGCACAGTTTGGGTTGTTTAGAGGCTAACTGAGTGTTGGAACTGTGTAATGCACAGTCCATCCTCACCTGCTGAGGACTGAAACTGCGTAATGCACAATTTTAGTCAGTAGTGACATGCAACCAGCAAAGTGCATTGCGCAGTTTCCAGGGCCAACAGGACACTGCTCCAAGAATTGCACAATGAAAGCTTGAAGGTCAGTGCCTAGCTAGGCTTATGCAATTTCTGGAGGGAAGGAAGAGACTTCACTTCTGGAAATGCGTAGTGCTAGCTAGGAAAGGCGCGGTCCGGGCCAAGGTAGCCTAGTTCGGCCAACGGGCGATTGAAAGCATGAGAAGTCTAAATGCATGGTGAGATGAGTGCAAACGAGAGTGAATGATCATTCATGCAAACATCAAGTGCAGGATTCGGAAAACGGGAAAGCATGAATGTGTGTGAAGCGAGTCGACGCAACGACGACCATCCATGCAAAACAGTGTCATGCATGCGATAGCACTGAGATGCAAACGAAAACTGAAACAGTGCTAGTACAAGCTAGTATGCATGCAAATGATAGAAAGCGCTCACTGAAATCAAGAATACAACATTCACACAAAGCGAAACACAAAAAGCGACAGAAACGCAGCGCAATTCATGAGCAGCGGGCTTACCCCAAGACAGCTAAGATGAATGTGCTGACGACTCCTAGATGAAATGTGGGATGCCAGAGCCGCAAGATCGATGTAAGGAATGAGCTTTGCAGCGTCTAGTTGATAAGTTTTGATAAGATCGAGGTTGTGATACACATGCCACAAATCTAGGAAAAGCGACACTTGGCGAGAGGTTTCTGAGATGATCCTTGCATGTAACCTCCAACTGCTAAAAATAGATCCCTAAATCAAGGGATTCCTTTGCATGCTGCCTTGGGAGGAGTAGCACATGCATGCAAATCAGTTTTGTTCGGTCTTGTAGGGAATCTGTTAAAATTGGAAACTAGGGCCAAACTCCATGTGGGTCATCTTATTAATGCCAGCTGATATTTTTATTGGATCACTCTCATTGAGAGGCGTAGGATTGATCTAAATATCATCTGATTCCGATAAGTATTTATGAAGTTATGAATTTATCTATGTTATAAAACAAATTGTCAAGTTGGCCAGCATCCTATGTAGGCTTAGAAGCCCAATAGACGTGTCCATTCATCATCCACGTTTTAGTATAAATAGGAGAGGAATTGAAGTCATTTGAGACACACTCTTCATGTGATCTCCTCCTCTCCATGTCTTGGGTTTTTGGTGAAGGAGAGACACAAAAGAAGATATGTTGGGACAAGTGAATGATGCCCTAGCTTATACGCAGATGATGCCCTAGCTTATGCACTATAGTGGAAACTCCTAGCCGTAGTAAGGGAAGGAATTCATACGATCTAATGGAGACACCTAGCCGCAGTAAGGGAAGACATCATATGTTGTAACAAAGACTCTCTAAACACAATCTATACGCAACAATATATACGCACAACATGGAGCACTTATATGTTGTCCAACATAAAGGGTAGCTGCAGTAAAATAAGGGAAGTCGTAGGCATAAAGGGTAGCTGCAGTAAAATAAAGGAAGCCGTAGTCATAAAGGGTAGCCATAACGATATAAAGGAAGGTGCAGTCAAGACCTCACATGTATGGAAGCAGATCTGCACTGCAGGAAGAATGACGTTGATCTCAGGAAAGTACAGGTTCTTGGTATCAAGGTGCAAGTTCATATGATAAGGGTTTTGGTGAAGTAATGAGGATGAAAATCAAACCCTTGCAACCCGCACTACTGAAAAATCACTTCAGACCTACCTTCTAAACAACCTTAACACATGAAATATAAATGTATATGGGTACTCTCTCAAACACTGTCTCAGCGAAATGGAGATTACATTAAGTGATTATCTTAGTCATGCATATATATATGACTGTCTTGGCATAATAGTCACAATGATGAAATATGTGATACTCGACATACCTGTGACCCGAAGGAAATATCTTCGAATGAATAAATCAGAGAAGGCTAATGATGATCTCAGTATATCTATGAGCAACATCTCGACATACCTGTAGGTGCTGTCATCAACCAGATGGAGTTGAAGGGTCTTAAATCCTGTAACAAGGATCTCAGCATACACTTATATTTGTTTCTATTAACTTGCTTACCTCAATCATGAACAATCTCAGATCATGATGATGAAAGATGCAGCATGATGTGCATGTTAGTAAAGGGCAGCATGATGATGAAAGATGCAGCATGATGGGCATGTTAGTAAATGACAACATGATGATGAAAGATGTAGCATGATGGTCATGTTAGTAAAGGGAAACCTGAAGATGAAAGATGAAGCATGATGGGCATGTTAGGAAAGGACAACATGATGATGAAAGATGCAACATGATGGGCATGTTAGTAAAGGGAAGCATGATGATGAAGATGCGGCATAATAAGGAGCAGCATGATGATGAAGCAGATGAGAGAAGCGCAACACTATGATGGTACAACATGGTGCCACACGGTAAGGTGCAGCAAATGGACAAAATGCAACACTACGAAAGGTGAAGCTGTCACCTTGGAGAATCAGTTGAAGCAGAATGTCTTCAACTAATCTCATGTATCATCGTTATAGGAAATGACCTATGCTCAGATCTAAATAAGTCAAAGTGTTGACTTCTGTTGTAAATGTACTATCTCTCTCTGCTGAACCTTGAAGAACATAAAAGAAGAATTGATTAAGGGTTTCCCCACATTGGGGTTTGTCCCTGGCTAGCGCCACATCTTGTGTCCTCTTGTCTTGGTTTGTCTTCTGCAATTTATATTTATATTCTATCTACAATTTACTTTATGCTAATGTGATTACTAATCTGACAGTAAAAATTAAATAAATTGCTCTAGCATAGAACATACCTAATGTTAACATGGTATCAGAGCTGAGGTGAAGATAATGCCCAAGCAAGAGTGAAAGAGAAATCACCGAAGATAGTTGGGACAGGACAAAAGGATCAATGGCTTCCTCATCCCTCTTCAAATTCACTGAGGGAGAAGTCGAAGCAGAGAATATTATTAGAATGGTGCAACGGAAGTTTCTGATGGCCTACCTTAAGATCACTTCATTGGAAGACCGAATCTCAGGGTGGGAGGAAAGGCGGATGCCTTGGTTGCAATAAGTTTGGCCATTGTGCGAAGGAGTGTCTAAATGGAAAAGGCACATCTCTTGACGAAGATAACAATCATTCTAGGGACATATTCAATGATTAGAGGAATGACAAGTAATGCAGGTCATCAAGGAAACGGCCAACTCTTCAAAGAAAGCAAGGAACCCCAGTGCTTCAAGGCACTTCAACGGAGAGATGGGTGCACCCTCTAATTTGGTAGAGATGGAAAAAATCATGGGATTATACTTGGAGCCGATGCCACCTATCTCAGAAAGAGTGTAGGGAATGTTATCCCTCAATTGAATGAGGGTAACTCAATTCATTTACAAAATCTCTTTTATGTACCTGATCGCAAGAAGAACCTAGTGTCCATTTCAGCAATGGAAGTCAAAGGTTTTAGGGTGGCACTCATCGATGGAAAGATACGTGTTTGAAAATAGAATTTTTAAAGATGTTTTTGAGTTCAGGGTTGTATCATGTTGCAGGAAGTCCGCTGGGGACCATGCCCATTGACACAACATCGGAGGTCTATGAGTCAAATGGTGGCAAGGATGCCTGAATTCAAAAAGAGCATGAAAGCACATGTCTGAGATGTACCAAAAGAAAATATTACAAGGGAACCATTCCCCTCATGTAGTAGGTCCACAAGTTTGGAACAACCCGAGGAGTTTGAGATTCATGATTGGGAATCTCATATAGGTGAAAGAAAGTCCTCTATGGCTTGAAGTAAAACTCTTCGGGCATAGTATGAGATGATTGATAGTTGTCAGATGAAGCTGAGACTAGGAGTGAAACTGATCCAAACCATTACTTGAAGATTGTGGATGATTAGCCTCTCATACCGACACCTTATAAGGATGACCTATTTCTGACAGGTGCAGACCCTCTCATTTGCAGAAGTAAGAGGGAGTTGGATTCCAGATGTGAAATGATAAACTGCAAGCCTGTGACTACCTCGAAGATCTTAAAGTTATATGGTAGTGATGTCGG